>VOPJ01005490.1:273016-490489 GCA_014673585.1 Semibalanus balanoides | reverse complement strand
ATATATATAATCTAAATACCGTTAAAAGACGTTTTTAGATATTTCTTATTTGTTTGGAAAGTTGTCTAAGAAAATGTCTTTGGGTTTCTGAATATTTTGAATTTCAGTAAATTTCGAAAGTCCGAGACAACAGTTTAATATCCGTTTTTTGTCTGCCATTTAATATATTAAAATTGAATACAGCTTACAATTGTATTTTTACAGTGTTATCCGCAAACCCTTTAGAAATAAAAAAAATTGTTTTTTTGGGAGAAAAAAAGTGTGTTTTTGCAATAGAAAACGCATAGAAGTAATAGAATAATATAAAAATAGAAGCAATAGGAGCAAAGAAAGCAGTAGAAAACGCAAAACGCAAACGCAAACGCAGAAAATGACGTCAATCTGACGTCTTTTTCGGTTTAATTATCATCGCTTAGTCTTTTTTCCTTCAGTCAACATGTTTGAAATTGATATTAGACAAGATACTGAAAGGTTGGTGAGGATACCGCTGTTTGTTTAGGCGAAATTGCCGAATACCAGAAGGGAAGGGATAACAGATATATGGGCAAAAATGGTCGCACCCGTAACTCGCGAGTTAAGAAGGTTAGAGCCATAACAAAATAGAAGGACCTACCTGTTGATCAAGTGAGTGCTGTGACTACACCCGTGTTCAAGAGTACTGGACAAAATCCTAAGAACAGGCTTCGGTATATATGAGTCCATAACTTGAGTAAACTACCGGGTACTATCCTTCCAACGTTGCTGGCAATTTCCTGCCAGCTTCGTATGCTCAGTACCGAAACCAAACACCTGTCTAGGAAAGGCATAAGTTACAGGCTACAATAGCCTTTTTCTTAGACTACAAGACTTCAAGAATTGTGTAAGCCCTTTTACATGACACATTATTAAATAGCACCAAAGAAAAGCTAATCTGATTCAGATCATAGATGTAAAAATGATCGATAACATGCCAATTATTTATTTTTAGAGCAAAAAAGATATCAAATAAGAATACAAGCTTTCGGCAACATTGCACATGATCAGTATACACTTTTAAAATTTTGAAACGACACCACAAAACAGTCAACAAAACAGTTTCGTCCGTCACGATGACTGTGGCTCATCCTCAGATATGACATGTCCTTGAATGAATACAAATATGAGAGTAAAATAAGAGAAACAAGCATGCAAATATTTTACCTAAGCAATTATAAAACAAAGTGAAATACAGATAATGAGATATAAATAAAAATAACAATTATAATAACATTTATATACTGATGTTATTACCATATCTGTATATATAACAAGATAAGGTATTATGAATACCATTTAACACTCACCATCTTTCTCATTATCAACAATGCTAAATTGCCATGTGAACATCGCTAATTTCCATATGGCTGCGTAAAATCAACAAACACCAAACATAAGTCTATTTGAACAAACAGAACAAAACATAAACATAAGACAGGAGATGTCACACTCACTCCATGTTAACCACTTAACACCGAAGCCAGTCTCCACTAATAGTCCCCTATGTTCCTACTATACCAGGTTAAATGCATGTTTAAAGATGGGCCAGGATTTAGCGACGTGTCAGGTTGGGATGTTATCGGATCATTTATCGGAGATTCATCCTATCTCTTATCAGCGAAACATCACGTTCCTGCTCATAATTTCGAGTCAAAGTTTTATTGGAATTCATTTGTTGCCGTAGTCCGATTTGGTATCTAAACTGCTCACCAGAGGCCAGTACCAACATACGCAGTCTAGCAGCAGAATATGTGTTCTTTAAAACTTCGCCCGCACGGGCCGAGATGTTTCCCCATGTAGAAGGACGGCTTAATTTTACACTTTTTACAAGAATTTTTGTATACACACCATTTCTAGTACATTCAGGTTACCCGTTAGGACATGCATGACAGGCGGAACTTACCCTCGACAAGAAGGGAGGCTCTAGAGAGACCTTGACTAGTTTGTCTCTGATGGTGTCCACTGTGCCAGCTACTCTAATGTTGCAGTTATGGAACCTTTTTAGGATACATTTACTCCTGGACAGATGGTTTTCATTTGACATATGTAGCCTCTGTATGACTGTCCATATCTGCATCTTTCTTTCGATGGCTTGAGTCGGCTACGATTATTTCTAAATGAGCGATCTATCATTATATCCTGAGGTAGCATGTTCTTAGAGACGTTGATCTGTTGAAGGCTCCGGTCAGTAGCATTAGGTGAGGATGAATCGAAATGGCTCTTTTTTTTTGAGTAAGACAACCCTAATTTATTCAGGGATGTGCAGATTCATATTGTAGCAACAATAGGGCCGCGCATAGTTTATTGAAGTTCAGTGTATAACGCCATTATCATGACTGTTATCATGGGTCTAAGAAGGACAATTACCTGGAATAGTAAGTGGTGTACGATAGGTGGAACTTTGATTTTGGATGACAGATGTAATATTATCAAAACATTCCAGCAATTGTCAGTCCATGCACCCACACACCAAATAATCACTATTACCGTAATAAAAACTTGGTTTTAAGGACAGTTTATACAAAGTATAGTTTCCAGCGTTATGCATGAAGCATAGCAATAGGAGGCGCAAGTCGATTACCCATCGCTATTCCGTCTGTTTGTTTAAAGAAGTTTGTCCCATTATCCTGTGTATTTTGTCCCATTATCCCATTATATCTCATTATCCTGTAATTTCACTTTGTTTTAATCAATGCTTAGGTAAATACTTTGCATGCTTGTTTCTCTTCTTTTATCTTCAATTGTCATTCATTCAAAGGACAGTCATACTGGGAGGATAGCCACAATCATCGACGGGAGCGAAACTGTTTGTGATTTTTTTCGGTTCTTGTCAAATATCTCTAAAAGTGTTAACCTGATGATGCAATTGCGCCGAAAGCTTTATTCTTATTATATCTTTTTTTGCTCTAAAATAAATAATTCATGTATCGATCATTTTTACATCTATTTTGACAATCATGTCCATTATCATGCCAACCATCCAACGCATCAATACTGATTCAGATCCCTTTGTATCCTTACGACAACCAGACTTTCATCCTCTGTCACGCCCACGTTGACCCGCGCCGTGCCAGTGTTCGGTGCCACCTTCGCCGTGCCACGGGGGGAGGGGAAGACGCCCCCTCGAACTCGGCCCATGTAGGATATAGTCAAAACTGAAAATAATTTTAAAAAGTTTGTCAAGCATCATTTTAGCACTTTTTCGTCCTTTTTTCTTCAGCTCAATATTGAGCTCACTAGAGATAAAAACATCAAATTTCCAGTTCTAGGACTTTACATTGATGCACAAATATTGGGAACTATAATGGCTAGGAACAAACGGTAAAAATTGAAAAGTATTGAAAATGGAATCACTATTTGTGTCCTAAAATTTTAGCTCACGTCAATAGCTTTGGATCCAGATGCCATCGTAGGTAAAAAAATAACTTTTCTCATTTTTTCTTCCTAACAGCTTTTTAACTAATAAAGATAAGGCGAAAACTTTGACTCCTTCGTGTTTTTCTACGTTAAAGAGATATTGTCACTTCCGGAAGATTTCTAAGAAGCAGTTTAAATGAATGGTTGGGAATGGGGATCAACAATCATATTTACTCCTGCTTAAACTTGCACCTGCAGCACCTAAAACAATGTATCCCTGTGCTCTTCTCCTCAGTTTTTTTTTCTTACCATCTTGATCACAGCTCGCAGTTTTCACGTTCCGTCCTCACAGTTTTCCGACACTTACTCACTGGGTATGAAGCGTCTTTATTTTATTTCTACCTAACCGCACTGATAGGGTTGAGTAATAATTTTCGTTGAGGCAATTTTGCAAGCAGAGGTTATGGGCACCACTTAGCCTAGAGCTGCGGTGCCATTGACTCGCGCTTGACCGGGGTCTTATCCGAACGCCATTGACCGGAGGGGGGGAATATTGCCCGACTCGTTATCTCCGGAACCGATAATCGTAGCGAGACGCGCAAGGCGGCAATCGAAAGCTTTCATCGAGACGCACCTCAAACATGCTCGTTTTTTCTAATCAAGGTCGCATATCAGATCAAGGTCAGGCCAATGGTAAAAATCGAGACATTTGAGTTTATGGACCATACTTTTCATCCAGAGCCTTTGATTGCAGCCATGATCACCCAAAGTACCTCCAATGGTAAGACGCACATCCCGCATGAGCAAAAAGTTTTTTCAAAGGTCAGGTCAAGATCAGGTCACAAAAGGTCACTATCCGAAACAAATTTTGGAAGTCATGCGACACATGTTTTATGGTCTGTTTTATACGTATATATCGATAGTGATAATCAAGACACCATCAGAGCTTATTTAAATGAAGTAAGTGTCAAGCTGAGGTCAAATTCAGGTCAAATGAGGTCAAATGTTTAATTGATAAATTTGAACAAAAAGGCATGTTTTTAGACCAGTTTCATCTCAGAAATACATTGGTGACATTTATTTGTCTTTATCTTGTCAAAAAAAGCAAAAACAACGCAACTTCTAAACATTACGTCATCAGTTACCATTCTTAGACTTTTTTAGTAAAAATGTTGCTCTTTATTTGAAACTAGGCTTTTATATTGTTGTAACACTTTTCTTTATCATAAATATCTATTTTTTATATTTTACATAACACAAAAATAAAAAAATAACAAAAAATAATGTCAAAACTTTGAGATTTTGTATAACATATACGTGTCTGTCTGATTTGGTTAAATTCCAGTTTATGTTTTAATTACGAGTGAGCGCGAAGCGCTCGCTCGTCTTTACGTGGTATATGTTAAAAATCTGATTATGAGCAACCCCACCCAACCCGACCCGACCCGACCGGTGGCGACGCTTTTGAGAAGCTCATATCTTTGGAGCCGCACGTCCGATTGACAAGCGGGCTTCTTTGCTGAGTAGCCCCTTCCAATCTACTCTCTTTTTTACCAGTGCCGACTTATGTTGGTGACTACCACTGCGCATGGCGCGTGCCGTGTGAGGGTTGTTCAAAGGTGTTTCGTCGCAAAAACTTCGCAACGGCTGGGTTGATTGTGCTCGAATTTGGTGTGTGGTTAAGGACCCCTCAGCAACTGCTTTTCCACTGGTCAGGGGTGGGGAGCATCTGCACGTGCGCACGTGCACACCCCTATTCTATATCTCAGGAACGGCTGAACCGATTTTGTTCAAATTTGGTAAGTGTTTAGGGACCTCTCAGTCACCGTCTTTCCACAAGTCAAGGGTAGGGTGCCTCTGCACGTGCGCACGTGCACACCCCCATTCTATATCTCAGGAACGGCTGAGCCGATTGTGTTCAAATTTGATGTGTGGTTAGTTACCTCTCAGCCGCCACATTTCCACAAGTCAGGGATGGGTGTCTCTTTACGTGCGCACGAGCGCACCTTTTTGTATTTCAGAAACTACTTCCCCGATTGAATTGAAATTCACCATACATTTCCTTCGTGCTCGCTCGTTCATCGCCAACTACGGGGCTTACTGGTTTCACCCTTTTTACAGCTTTTGAAAGTTTTTGTGATTTTATTACTAAATTTGAGAATAGTTCGTTGTGCTTGAAAGGCTATCACTAAGTCAAACATGATGATATTCTTTTGAAATTTGGTTTGCATGCTGCTTGAACACCACTCTTTCACATATTTTCCGGTTTTCGATGTGACAAAAAATGATAAAGAATGTAAAAATCAAAATTGTGAAAATTGTGAAATTGCGGTTTTATACAACATGCAATTTGCTATATTTTTTAATTTAGTTTATCATAAAATGTAACCATTTTACAGCTGCTTAAATCTTGAGTGATTTTGTCGTTAAATTCAAGAAACGTGACGTCACAAAACAGTGTATATCTGACCCCCAAAATTTGAAACTTTTTTTACATTTTTTCAGCCGATGTAAAATTGATGTGGAGGAAGGTAGAGAAAGTTTCAGGTTGATATCTTGAATGGTTTGTGAGTTATTGCCAATAAGCGGCAGGGGACAATATTTGCCCCCCGGTCAAGCGCGGGTTAAGCCCAAATCATCATCATGTATCATCAATTTGCATTTATGATTTTATGACTCCAAAACATTGGTTCCAGCTGTGTTCAGCACTATACATTCATAATGGCTGCTCTCATCCAGTTTGGCTGACAAAAATTTGGCACAACTGCTACGTGTCCAAGAAGCCCGCCCAAAGGCGAAGTGTCCGCATTCGCCGAGACTTGACCTTGAAAAGTTGATCTGTGTTACAGTGGCGGCTCGTCATAGGAGGCAACTGAGGCCGGGCGTCACCAGTCATTTTTGAGAAAGACGCGGATAATATATTTTTAAAAAGCAAAGTAATGTGTTTTTCTCATTCATTAATAATTCACATCATGTTACATGTATATTATTCATATGAACTAATAAGTACCAAGCAATTTTCGAGCCGCTCAAGCCCCCAGTGCCGGTTCTGTTTTTTAATAATAACACGTAGTTTCGAAACCAATGAGCCTACTCTGAGGCCCGCCCGGCCGGCGCCTCGGCGACTCCCCACCCGCTTTACTACAGGCTACCGAGGCCCAGCGAGCAAACGCCGTGCAACCGACGATGCGCGTCTATGGCTGGCAATGGAAGTCGTCTGGGCCCGAACCTGTTGGGCATCTAAGCGATTATTCAGCTCATAAGCGTCGCAGCGACGAAATGAAAAGTTATGAATAAGGGGATCCTACTGATCTATTGATTTAAACACATATGTTGTTTGAATTTCAACATAAATCGATCAAAGAATGATGTTTTTCAAATCACATTTATTTTCGCAGCGAGCGCCGCCGGCGGCAGGCAGACGCGGGGCGGGATGGGAGGGGGAGGGTGGGAGGGAAGAGCAGGCAATTTTGAAACCCGGCGGCAGCAGTGTTACCGACTGTCTTAATGATTGTCCTTTATAACGATTGTTTTAAAACATGGAAGCATCACGCTCCGATTCAATGTCTGGCTAACATCACCATGTGGTAATCAAGATGTTGTATACTTGTAGATACTATTAACGTACTTTGTTTGGCATCTAATGGTCCATTTGCGTGTGATTGACCACGCAAAGCTCTTCCATACTTTTCAACGCCTATTCTTCGATCTCCTGGTTTTTCTTCTTACCTCCGTGGTCATACCCAATCTGTTTTGTACTGATGACGGGCGTGGCACCGGCACCTTTCCAAGACCCCAGCCAATCCATCGGTGTATTCAAGGTCCTCTCTGGGCCCACTCCTCTTCCAGATCTTTGCCAACGACCTATCCTGTTTTGCCCCTGACGCGCACGTGGTGCAGTACGCTGACGATACCCCACGTTTTGATATCTGCAAAAAAGACTCCCTCGCAGCTCATGCTCATGGAACAGACTTAGATTCCCTTGGACGTCTTGGTTCCATTCCCACGGTTCTGAAAGTAAATGCAAGTAAAACCGGAACTTATAGTCCTGTGTCCCGTCAAAATTGGGGGGGGGGGGTCGTGGCATGCCTCCCATACCATATCGGTTTCCGCGCAGGATGCAGTGCGTGAGGGCCCCACCGTGAGGAACCTTGGCGTAGTGGTTCGACAGAGTACTCACCTGGGACTCTCACGTTTCTGCCCTCGTCAAAAAATGCAACGGTTATCCTCATCGCCTGTCTCACGTGCGTCATAGATCACGCCTGACTTCTTGCCCACCTTTGGCTCAATGCCTTGTCCTCTCGCAGTTAAGATACTGCCTTGCCGTCTATGGCAACGGGTCGGAGAAAAACATACAACGCCTCCAAAAAATCCAGAACTTTATGCGATGCGGCGTTGTCTCCGGCCGTCGCAAATTTGATCATATATCGGACGTGCGTGAGGAACTAGGCTGGCCTCTGCCGTCAGCTCTACCCAACAGCAACCTGATTACTTTGCTTCACAAAATCCGAATTCCGGGAACCGCAAGCTCTTGCCTTCTCAATATTCAGGCCAATCTTCTGCTTCGCTCCGTTTCTACTCCGTCAGGACACTGATCTAGTCTCCGCGCGTGAGGACGGAGGCGGGTAGGCGGCGCCTCCTAATATCAGCATCGCGAAACTATACAACTCTTTGCTCTGGAACTCCGAAACTTCGCCTCGCGTTCTTTTAGCATGAACTGTGCAATCATTTAGCTGGGAGGAGCCTGGGACTGGATTGAGTGTTTTTGTTGTAATGATGTGGCTTTTATATTTTGGACTGTGTGAAATGGCTGCTTACGAGTGCCTTTTACATTTCTCCAGCTTTTTAACGTTATGACTCGACACTCGGAATAGCATTTTATGGTTGGAGAGTGTTTTCACTGTCAATACATACATACATACAATACATGGGTGGGCGACAATTTTGAAAGCAAATATTGCGGCTCTCGCCTGACTGAAGGCCGGCAGCTCCAGCTCAGGAGGCGCGCGCATGCGCGATTTGCAATGTTTCAGATGGTTCATTTTTCGAATGAATTACAAACCGTGGCGGGTGATCCAATCTCGTCTCGTCACAGCGTATCGTGCATGTCGCAGCATGTCGTGTGGCTTGCTCTGTGAGTTTGACGCCGTGTAGTGATAACTGCGGTCTGTGAAGTGTGAACTGTGACTGTGGTGATATCTGGAGCTGACTTATTCCACTGGACTTTGAAACATGACTGAAGCCGATGATTTTAATATTATTTCTGATTCTAAACGCGGAATCCTTTGGTCAAAGATTGAAGAATGCGATGGAAAAAACTGACGACGGGACGTCGCGAAGGTAAGCGTCTCTCTATTGGAAGCATCGCGGTAACAAATTTCCGTTTCCATTAATTATCGGTTCTGGCCCTCTGGGCCTCAAGTACCTTGAGGGCCACGAGCCGCCACTGCTGTGTTATAAGGCAACTTTACAAATTTCTTACGGCCCAAAGTCGAGCCATAGCAGTTCATGCTGTTTTATTATGAAAGAGGCTAAGGTTGTTGACATTATAATTAAATGCATAGGTACGCATTTTTATTGTAAAAAAATGCGCTGGCACAATATGGTGATGTTAAGTTTGCAGCCCATTCAAAATAAAATAATATTCCGAAAAGAAGGGATTTTAAACAGTGATGAGGTGACTCCAATTTTACCAGTGTGTGCTTCACATTGAGTGGTGCAAATGCGTTTTTTTTTATCTAATGGGGAACTTTCGGGAACCCAATTTTGCAGATGAGATCGGCCACGCTTTATCTACCGATGCACACACAAAACTCAATGGTTGCCCGCAAGGTGACAACATCCCTTCGACCCTATAAGCGTCGAAGTGGGTGGGGCGGGTGGGGGGGGGGGGGGGAATCAGCTCAAGGTTTTTTTTTCGCCTACAGTTCATCACAAATTCAACATTTATTCTTTAAACTTGGTGACTTTTCCAAAAATTTCATTGTGCATCAAATGCTGTGCATTTTTCCAAAAGCGTTACATTAGGAGGGGTCTACGTCCGTTTTTAGAAGGGCATGTTCGGCCGTTTTGACCCAAACCCCTTGCATGGTTAATCAATTGTGAAGAGTTGTTTGTTGTAGTAAAGTATTAAAGAAACAATTTATCGGTAGATACATTAATAATATTTCAGGTGGCTATCTCGAAGTTTTAAAATCTTGATAAAAATGATTTTAAAACGCATTATGTGAATCTAATTGTTTCAGTATCATGTCATCTTAGTCCGATGACCAGGATACACTTCTTTTTAGTCAGTGGCCATTGGAAAGGTCATGCAAGGTCACGACAACTTTTTTGTCAATATCTCGTGACAGGACGACTGTAGAGACTCGCAGCTGGTGCACAAACGTTTGTCTCGTAAGCCGCATTTTTTACGAGCAAGCGCGAAGCGCGCAGCGAGTCCTCACTGAATACTAGATTTTTCTCACTTACTTGGATCCTGGGATCCAGCACATGCCTGATACCAACCGTGAAGCCCAAATGTTTAATGTTAAGTCATAGGCTAACATTAAACAAAAAAATAACAAATAATGCAGGTGTGCTACAACAGCCGGCGGACCAGATGCTAGCAGCGGAGGGGGGAGGCGGACCGGAGTTCCGCCGGAGAAAGTGCGACGTGGCTGCCCGGCGGAGGGATGTATGAGAAACAGGAGCGTTTTCCGGAGGGGAGCCCGAAAGGGATGTGAGCGGTCCGGCACCTGCGCACGCCTCCAGACCGACGATGACCGAACGAGCCGTCACAGGACCGATCTAGTTGAGGCACAGGTGAGCAAACACAGCTGCCGGGCTGACCACGGCGAAGGGTGAACAGCAGAGGATAAGCTGGTTAACGTCGGAAGTGGCGTAACAAGTTCAGGACGCTCATTTAAGCAGCTCAGGAAACATGTAGGGGCCCGGCGACAGGGATACATTTTTACAGCTTATTAGCACAGGAAAACCCTCTTAGCAAGAGGAGAACCCAACGAGGCGGCAAGACGGATAGTGAACAACAAGAGGATAAAGCTGGTTAACATCGGAGGTGGCGTAACACGTTCGGGAAGCTCTACAGGAACAGCGCTGAGTATATGGGAAGGCGAACCGATTATGGAGGAACTGCCACCGTCAAAATGATTACCGGCGGAAAGCGCGGAGGTGGAAGACGGCGAAAGCAGCTTCGTATATATAGGGAGGATTTTGAAGTTGGAGTCATGACCAGGCGATCAGAGGAGGCAGTCAGGACCAGATAAGAGACCAGACGACGAGACGAGGCAGTGAAGACCCGACCAACCGGACCAGTTCCGTCATGACCAGACCACAGACCAAGGCAGTGGGTGGCCGGCGACAGCTACCTAGAGGGTCCTCTAAGCCAACGAGGGGACTTAGTGCCCGCCTTGATTCAGCTGAGACAGTGGAGAGAGCCTAAGGCGGAGAGCTGCATCTAGTGACCTTCAGTGACCTTCTACGGCACCTTCAGAACCCACCAAGTAAGGTCATTCGCTTGGCTCTCGCGTCTCCGCAGAATTCCATATCCACCCCACCCGGTCTAACCATTACCATTACCATTAGCCCTGGGACCCAGAGAGCATGTTTTCGAGGGACAGGCTGCTACCGGCCCGGTACGGGGGCAATGAATTGTCCATGAGTGGGGAGGGACGGGGAGGGGTGTGCAACTATTGTCAAACCAGTGAGTAGTATGACGTCATCAGAGTGGGGAGGGAGAAACCAGCCGCTCCATCCCGGCGGCAGGGTTAGTAGCTTTGCTCGCCAGTGGGGAAGGATGACTGAGCGGGGACGAATGAGGAGGGCTGAGTGGGGTGAATGAGGGGTGTGAGGGGCTTAGAGGTATGGACGGGATGTTATGGATGTTATGCGTGGGGGCCAGAGAGGTCGGATGTCGAGGGGCGGGATGGATGTCAGGGACGGCACAGCGCAGCCGACTTGTGGTAAACATGCGTGAGGTAATGTGAGGACAAGAGGGACGGGTAGAGGACTCGGGGAGAGAGGCGGGAGTGATTGAACTGGCTTGTGTATGAACGGACGGGTCCATATATGTATTGGGGGGAGGCATGGAGTATTCACCGTATATTTGGGGCTAGTAAATAAAAACGTGTGTACCGTGTAAATAATATCTGTCGAATGGAGAGAATGGACCAAGGGATCAAATGAAGGCTGGGTGAGAGCTATGGTCAGGTGATGGATGATCGGCTCAACTCACGCCATATTAAGCCTCCAGGATAACGGCGACCCTGATATCGGGGAGCGATGCCGTCCACGAGCCGCGAACCAGGCCAGCGAACACACGCAGTATAACATCGCTTGGTGCCCATAGTACAGATACGTGACCAACTCCAAGTGGAATCAATGAGTCAATTCCATGAGTCTGACGTCTCTAGGGTGATTCATGGTTTGAACGATTCGTTTCGTTATAATTAGCATGTGAACAAGAGTGAGTCGATTATCCGATGTCGAAGCCTAACTCAAATCTGAATAGAGCCATTATGCACCTGCCGCGATCAGAACAAATCGCATTACGAAGAAGCTTTCATTCAGTAACGGAGAATAATTGAATCGATTTTTGAGTTCGCTAAAGCTACAGGGCTGAATATGAGCTGTGCTTCTTATCAGCTTTGCGGTAACCTCAACTAGGCTAAACTGTACCGGGGAACTCGTGACAAATCGTTTCATCATTTGAATCATATAACGCTCAAATCTCTATACGAGCTAAGGCTATATTTGCAACATAGAACTAAAGTCATTTAATATTTCTATATCTGTATTCGTGTTTCGAAATCAATTATAGGTATTACCTTTTTGGACAAAAACCCGAAGTGGAGAGAATTCATTTAAGCTTAAAAGTTTGACGATTGAGTCATGAACCAGATTCAATCAGCTTTCAAACTGTTTACTACGAATTCAATCATGATTTATATCAGAGCTCTTCGATTCCATCGCGGTTCGGAGCCATACTTGATTAGAATAGCAGTGACTCAATCAATTAAAGTTAGAGTTATAAAGACAGCTCGATTCTTAAGTAACAATTCAATTGTGAGGTTAAATTATTTATAAGCCTCTTAATTAAATATGACTCCTAACACTTTTAACTCTAAACTTAACTCTTAAGTCTTTTTTTAGTTAAATTGTTATAGGCCATAAGTAAGGGTTTTTACATTACGATTATGAATTCACGTAGCGGCAGACCCGACGCCCACCGGCAGAAGCCTTCATCGAAGGTTACGATTACGGCCGCCAGGGGCCCTTCCGAACAGCTCCGGACGTACCCAGCAACGTACGAAATAGCACCGGATTACCGACTTGTCAGTCATCATGACAACCTGGTGCCGGCGGTTCGCCCACAGTTTGACTCCAATCTACTCTAATTACTGGTCCATGTAGGAAGAAGCGAGGGTCCGCTTTTAAATGCGGCCGATGTGACGTCCCGAGTCTCCCGTAATACTCAATTTTCGGTTCTATCATGATTCCAGACCGCATGGGTGAAATCAAACCGGAGTCGATACCATATTCAGTGCAGTGAATATCAATGTTTAGCTCGACATGTTACGAAAGCGCTTATTATATGAGAACCGAATGCACTCGCCTATGAGATCTGACGAGGCCAAGAATCGAAGCGGCTATGCAGGGGTTGAGCTCCGACATCTGCAATATGTTTATGTTTTACATTAAAGATCGCACGATTATCGTCAAGGCCTATGTAAACTGATATATGTCGATGTTCATTGCTTCAGTATAATGAAATACGACTGAAAATACCGGTCGTATTGGCAGACCAGCTTGGTTATTATTTAAAGAAGACTAGGAAACTGCCAAGTTCTAGATCAACAATAGCCCAAGTTTTTTTTGGATGAAACGGTGAGAAAGCGGTATAATGACGAAGTGGCATGTACAGATGCATCGCAGATATATAGTGACTACACACGCACACTCATGTCTAAGCGCATATGTATACACATATATAATATATATATATATATATATATATATATATATATATAGTATATATAATATATATATACAGATATACATGCCACGGCATGCATACAACTACACCATATGATGAAATGCACACAACAATACATACATGCAGGGATAGGGACGATATACACATCCGCTTATTCATGTTATACCCATACATCTGCACATATCGGCACGGGACAATATAGCTTACATACATACACATACAAACACGCAACACATACACATACATACGCACACCACACACACACACGCACACTTACACACCAACACACCACACACCACACACACACTCACACACACACACACACACACACACACACACACACACACACACACACACACACACTCACAACACACACTCACAACACACGAAGACACGCATAGGAACACACACATGCGGTGAATGCATACTCGTATACGCGGGTACGCAGACGAGGAATTCCCGCACGCACATATGTATGCACGCATACACCTATGTATACATACAGGCTTGCATATGCATACACGTCTCAGCACATGCGAAGGTCTCACATTTACGGGCATGCATGCTGGCATGTGTAATGCAGAGAACACGCACATCACTGTTGAACCTAAGAGGGAATGCAGGGAATGCCGGAAATGCCGGAAATGCCGGGAATGCAGGGAATGCAGGGAATGCAGGGAATGCAGGGAATGCAGGGAATGCAGGGAATGCAGGGAAATGCAGGGAATGCAAGGAATGCAGGGAATGCAGGGAATGCAGGGAATGCAGGGAAATGCAGGGAATGCCAGGAATGCAGGGAATGCAGGGAATGCAGGGAATCAGGGAATGCAGGGAATTGCACGGAAGCAGGGAAATGCAGGGAATGCAGGGAATGCAGGGAATGCAGGGAATGCAGGGAAATGCAGGGAATGCAGGGAATGCAGGGAATGCAGGGAATGCAGGAATGCAGGGAATGCAGGGAATGCGGGGGAATGCAGGGAATGCAGGGAATGCAGGGAATGCAGGGAAAGCAGGGATGCAGGGAAGCAGGGATGAGGGAATGCAGGGAATGCAGGGAATGCAGGGAAATGCAGGATGCAGGGAAATGCAGTGGAGGAAGGGTGGGAGGGGGAAATGCAGGGAATGCAGGGAATGCAGGGATGCAGGGAATCAGGGAATGCAGGGAATGCAGGGTTGGCAGGGAATGCAGGGAAAATGCCAGGAATGAGGGAATGCAGGGAATGCAGGGAATGCAGGGATGCAGGAGAATGCAGGGAATGCAAGGGAATGCAGGGAATGCAGGGAATGCAGGGAATGCAGGGATGGCAGGGAATGCAGGGATGGCAGGGAATGCAGGGAATGCAGGGATAGCAGGGATTACTGGGAATACAGGGAATACAAGGAAACGAGGAACGACGGGAAACACAGGCGCACAGATAATCCTAGCCGGGACGAGGAGATATGTCGCTGTACCCCTGTGTACATTTGACGCTGCTAACAATTATCTTTCGCTGAAGGACATATGGGCTTGTCATACGAGAGAGGTACGTGGGGATGGTGATTAGAGCGCCCAAATGGAGCGCCCGGAATAATAATGATAGTGGGGAGTTGTTTTCGCCTAAGATGCGGCTTTGATTCAACTGGACAAATAACGCTGGTAAGACGCTGGCTGTTGGATGAATGAGGAAAGGTGAGCTTGGCGGCCGAGATAGTGCCGCCGGGTGAGGTGGTTGAGGCAGGAATGGTGCGTAGAGAGAGAATCGGTGGTCGAGATGTGGAAGCTGGTGATGAATGGGTGAGGAGAGTGCCGCCCGGAGGAGAAGATTTAGGTCCATCGAGGTGAGCCTGTGATGCACGCGGAACGAACGAGCCATGGAGCTTTGTATCGCAACGTGCAGATCTGGTTCTCCCGGCTTTCGGACGAAATTATAGACTTAGGTCCATCGTGGAGCATCCCGGGGGGCGACGGCCAACCGGGCGGCGCTATCGTTAACGATACCGCGACCTGCGGAGATGTTAGGATCGGTAGCGGACGCCGGCGATGGGAAACGCCGCCGTGTGACTGATTAGGCCCATCGTGCTGGCAGGTGATTGTTACAAGCCGGCGTGCGAATGCAGCCATTACTTGTTCAAGTAGCTCTGAGCCGCGCGATTTAGGAGTTTTTATAGGACGCGATGCAGGTGGAGAGGAGGTGAGGCGGGGCTGGAAGGAGCCGACAAACGGAGAAGTTGTATGAGGTTGCATCGCCAGGGGGAGGCGAAGAATTAGGTCCACCGAGGGAGGTTTGCGATGCTGCCGATCGACCAGATCACAGCGATCTGGGTTATAACGCGCAACTCTTGTCTCTCCGGTTGTCGGATGAAATTGAGGATTATGTCCATTCGTGGAACTCCCCAGGTTGTCCGGAAGGCCGGGGAGTGCTATCGTAAGATACTGCAACCTGCGGGAAGAGTGGTAGGATCGGTGGCGACGCGGCGATGGGAAACGCCGCCGCGTGACTGATTAGGTCCATCGTGCGGGCCAGGTGATTGCAACAAGCCGGCGTGCGAATGCAGCCGTTACTTGATCAAGTAGCTCTGAGTCGTGCGACCGCGGGTTTTTAGTAGGATATGGAGATGAAGGAGAAGTAATAAAAGAGCGCAGTAAGACGAGATATTTCTAGATAAAGGAAAGAGAAATTAACTATTGGTGGGAAGGTTTGGTCATAACGCGCAACTCTTGTCTCTCCGGTATGTCGGGTGAGGAATTTAGTGATTTGACGCGATGTGAAAGTAATAGGGCGATATTAAAGGGGAATTGTTGTGTTGGGGCGAAGCACGGGAACCAATGTAGGGAAGGGATACCACGACCGATTATCTGTCGAGATATAACTCCGTTAGTCTGTGTCGTGGAGACCTTGTCCCTTATATCCACCACTCACCAAACTCCATTACCATCCATGACATGCCTTTATCCGAGCAGCGAGAGATCTATATGTTGACTAACGACTGGCCAGCCTCATCATAAATTAATTATGTACGAGGTCAGGTGTAGCGCATTGCGATCAAAATTCATAAGTATTCGCGGGGTTCCCAGAAAGCTCGAAAGTCGGAAACGGCAAGAAATAATGAATCTCCAATACCACAGATCGATTCGCCAAATCAAGAAACCCCCGCATACAAAATTTGGAAAATGTTGCAGATTGTTACAGAATGTTGCAAGACGCTGTAATTGTTGCAGATGAAGTCGAGAGCCCCTGTTATTTCATCACCACTGAGATCAGCGGCCCAAATCAGTCCAAAGAAGATTTTTCGGAAAAATGAAATTTTTGTTTTTGCAATTTTGACCCCCCATGCAATGTTGCAAAACACGATTGCACGCTACATGTGCTGCAATAAAACGATGTCTCACTAACCATTTGTCATACATCACCAAACTGATCAAACTGTAGGGCCAGAAGGAGCAGTGTATAGGAACGTAATGGTTTTCTCCTTATAATTACCACTCCCCGTTTAAATACACGCAGAACAAAGTCCTCAGAGAGCTTCCTAGGCAATATAATTATATTTACTTACATTGCTGATTTTCTGACCATTGGATGATAAGAAGATGGCGATTGGACGTGTGCAACTTTTTTTTATAAACAACCTACGCCAGCAACCCGACTCTGCACAAATGGATGCTGAAGGCAACTGCAACACAAATCAGTACTTATTACCACCTTCAGCCTTAACACAATTGGCATTATGGCCATAAGCGAGTGAGAAGATAAAGCTTATNGCAGGGGCCGCCCCCAGGACGCACAAAAGCCTTGGTAACAAGATCGAAAGCAACAGGCCTTGTTACAAGCCAATTTCGGCGGATATGGCTAAATACCTCCCTGACGTTTCGACCCCGGGGAATCGCACGGCACTGGTGTGCAAACCGAGGGAAAATCTCATGGCTTATTAGCACAGGATAAATCACTTAGCAAGCGGAAGGCCTAACAAGCTGACCAGGGCGCACGGTGGACAACAAGCGGACGAAACCACTAACCACGCGTCTAACTAAGCAGCTCAGGATACGTTTAGGGGCCCCCGACCGGGAGAAACTCTCACAGCTTATTAGCACAGGAGAAACCAATTAGCAAGCGGAAACCCGGCAGGCCTCGAATGACCAGACGACGGATAAGGAAACCAGAGTCGGATACACGTCTAACAAGAGCCAAGCAGCTTCAGGAAGGCCAACCGATTATGGTGGGAAACGGGGAGACTGCTACCGCCAAACCAGTTACCGGCGGGAATCACGGAAGGGAAGACGGCGAAAGCAGCTTCGTATATATAGGGAGGATTTTGGAGTTGTAGTCATGACCAGGCGACCAGAGGAGGCAGTCAGGACCAGATCAGAGACCAGTGTCACCAGTGGTGAAGCCAGGGAGCAGTGCTTGAAGCGGCGCGCCGAGAAGAGGGGGGGGGGGTCAAGCTGACCCTCCCTCGGGTGATATGCAACATCAAGTAAGGTCTGCTCGCTCTCCCCCTCAGTCTCCAAGGCGTCTTTTATTCATCCTATCCGGTCTGAACCACATCGCCCGTGCCCCGTCCCTGTGACCCCAAAGAGGCATGTTTTCCAGACGGAGGGAGGGGCGGTCCAGCTATTGCCGGGCAGGGTGTCAATGACACTGTTCACCGGAGGATTGGGGAGGGTAATTGGTTGGCAAATGTAACGGTCCGACTGATGAGGGAACAGGCGAGGAAATTAATCACGTACGTATAAGGCAGCCGGGCACAGATGTTTGTGAGTGCGTTGTATAGAGGCGGTTGAAGTGTTTATGTGGGCTCAGTGGAAAGGCGGTCGGAGGGGGTGCGCTAATTGATCGAACTAGTGAGTAATATGACGTCATCAGGGCGGGGAGGGAATGACTGAGCGGGGACGAGTGAGCGGTGCTGAGTGGGGTGAATGAGGGGTGTGAGGGGCTTAGAGGTAGGGACGGGATGTTATGGATTAATTATTGCGTGGGTGGCCAGAGTAGGTCGGATGTCGAGGGCTGGATGGGATGTCATGACGGCGCAGCGCAGCCGACTTGTGGTAAACATGCGTGAGGTAATGTGAGGACAAGAGGGACGGGTATAGGACTGGGGAGAGAGGCGGGAGTGATTGAACTGGCTTGTGTATGAACGGACGGGTCCATGTATGTATTGAGGGGAGGCGTGGAGTATTCACCGTATAGTTGGGGCTAGTAAATAAAAACGTGTGTACCGTGTAAGTAATATCTGTCGAATGGAGAGAATGGACCAAGGGGTTAAATGAAGGCTGGGTGAGAGCTATGGTCAGGTGATGGATGATCGGCTCAACTCACGGCCATATTAAGACTCCAGGATAACAGGCGACCCTGCAAATCTAGTCGGGGATGCGATTGCCGCTCACGAGTCGTGAACCAGGCCAGCGAATCACACGCAGTATACACGCGCTGGTGCCCACTCAGTACAGATACGTGACCAACTCCAAGTGGAATCATGAGTCAATTCATGAGTCTGACGTCTCTAGGGGTGATTCATGGGTTGAACCGATTCGTTTCGTTTATAATAGCATGTGAATCAAGAGTGAGTCGATTATCCAATGTCGTGTCTAACTCAAATCTGAATTAGAGCCATTATGCACCTGCCGCGATCAGAACAAATCGCATTACGAAGAAGCTTTCATTCAGTAACGGAGAATAATTGAAACCGATTTTTGAGTTCGCTACAGCTACAGGGCTGAGTATGAGCTGTGCTTCTTATCAGCTTCGCGGTAACCTTAACTCGGCTAAACTGTACCGGCGAACTCGTGACAAATCGGTTAATCATTTGAATCATATAACGCTCAAATCTCAATACGAGCTAAGGCTATATTTGCAACATAGAACTGAAGTCATTTAATATTTATACATCTGTATTCGTGCTTCGAAATTAATTATAGGTATTACCTTTTTGGATAAAAACCCGAAGTTGAGAGAATTCATTTAAGCTTAAAGGTTTGACGATTGAGTCATGAACCAGATTCAATCAGATTTCAAACTGTTTACTATGGATTCAATTATGATTTCTACCAGAGTTCTTCGATTCAATCGCGGTTCGGAGCCATACTTGATAAAGGGACAGTGATTCAATTAGAGTCATAAAATAAAACGGCTCCATTCATAGAAACGATTCAACTGGAGTTAAATTCTTTAAATATAACTCTCACTCTCTTAACTCTTAACTTAACTCTTAACTCTTAATCTTAGTTAAATTGTTTATGGGCCGTAAGTAAGGGTTTTGACAGTACGATTATGAATTCACGTAGCGGCAGGTCCGACGCCCACCGGCAGAAGGCTTCATCGACGGTTACGATTACGGCCGCCAGGGGCCCTTCCGAACAGCTCCGGACGTACCCAGCAACGTACGAAAGGGCACCGGATTACCTACCTGTCAGTATCATGTTACCTGGTGCCGGCGGGTTCGCCACAGTTATATGACTCCAATCTTACTCTAAATTACCTGGTCCATATACGGAAGAACGAGGGTTTTAAACGTGGCCAATATGACGTGAGAGTCTCCCGTAATACTCAATTTCGGTTCTATTCATGATTCAGGCCGGCATAGGTGAAATCAAACCGAGTCGATACCCATCAGTGAAGTGAATATCAATTGTTAGCTCGACATATTACGAGGCGCTTATATATGGGGCGCAGAATCCGAATGCACTCCCTATGAGATCTGACGAGCCAAGATCGAAGCGCCTATGCACTATGCAGGGGTTGAGCTCCGACATCTGCCAAATATGTTTATGTTTAAATTAAAGACCGCACGATTATCGTCAAAGCCTATGTAAACTGATATATGTCGAGGTTCATTGGCTTCAGTATAATGAATACGACTGAAATACCCGGTCGTTTGGGCAGACCAGGCTTGGTATTAATTTAAAGAAGACTAAGGAAACCGCAAAGTTCTAGACCATCAACATGGCCCAAGTTTCATTGGAAATGACAAACGGTTCGAGAAAGCGGTAATAAATGACGAAAGGGCATGCATACAGATGCACGCAGATATAATAGATGCCTACACACGCACACTCATGTTCATAAGCGCATTATGTAACCAATTAATATTACAGATATACATGCACACATGCATACAACATACACATATGATGAAATGCACACACATACATGCAGGGAATGCAGGGAATGCAGGGAATGCAGGGAATGCAGGGATTGCAGGGATTGCAGGGATTGCAGGGATTGCTGGGAATACAAGGAATACAAGGAGACGAGGAAAGACGGGAGACACAGGCGCATAGATCATCCTAGCCGGGACGAGGAGATATGTCGCTGTACCCCTGTGTACATTTGACGCTGCTGACAATGATCTTTCCTGAAGGGACGTAGGGCTTGTCATTGACAAGGAGGTACGTGGTGGTGATGGTTAGAGCGCCCAAAATTTGGAGGCCCGGATAAATAAGAGCTGAGAGTTTGTTTTGGCCTAAGGTGCGGCTTTGATTCGCTGGATATTAACGCTGTAAGACGCGGGGCTAGTTGGATGATGAGTAAAGGTGAGCTGAGCGGCGAGGAATAGTGCCGCCGGGGTGAGGNTCCATCGTGGAGCTTCCCGGGGGGCGACGGCCAACCGGGCGGCGCTATCGTTAACGATACCGCGACCGGCGGAGATGTTAGGATCGGTAGCGACGCGGCGATGGGAAATGCCGCCGCGGGACTGATTAGGCCCATCGTGCTGGCCAGGTGATTGCAACAAGCCGGCGTGCGAATGCAGCCGGTACTTGTTCAAGTAGCTCTGAGCCGCGCGATTTCGGAGTTTTATAGGACGCGATGCAGGTGGAGAGGAGGTGAGGCGGGGCTGGAAAGAGCCGACAGCGGATAAGTTGTGTGACGTTGCATCGCCAGGGGGAGGCGAGGAATTAGGTCCACCGAGGGAGGTTTGCGATGCTGCCGAGTCGACCAGTCACAGCGATCTGGGGTCATAACGCGCACTCTTGTCTCTCCGGGTTGTCGGATTGAAATTTGAGGATTATGTCCAGTTGTGGAAACTCTCCAGGTGTCCGGAAGGCCGGGGGAGTGCTATCGTTAAGATACTGCAAACCTGCGGGAAGAGTGTTAGGATCGGTGCACGCGGCGGAAGGGAAACACCGCCGCGTGACTGATTAGGTCATCGTGCTGGCCAGGGTGATTGCAGCAAAGCCGGCGTGCGAATGCAAGCCGTTACTTTGCTCAAGTAGCTCTGAGTCGTGCGACCGCGGTTTTTAGTAGGAATGGAGGACGAAACGGGAGAAGTAATACAATGGCGCAGTAAGACGATATATTTCTAGATAAAAGGAAATTACTATAGCGCGGAAGGTTGGGTTCAGGGAGGTATGAGGGTGGGGGAAATAGTGTTTGACCGCGGTGTAAAGTAATAGGGCGATATTTAAAGGGAATTTGTTGTTTTCGGGGCGAAGCACGGGAACCAAATGTAGGGGAAGGGATACCATGACCGATTAATCTGTCGAGATATCTCCGGCTAGTCTGTGTCATGGGAAGACCTTGTCCTTTATACCACCACTCAAACAACAACAACAACAATATAATAATCCATTCATGACATTTGCCTTTTATTCCGAGCAGCTAGAATCTATATGTTGACTAACGACTGGCCAGCCTCATCAAAAATTTAATTCTGTGCGAGTCAGTGTAGCGCATTGCGATCAAAATTCATATGCATTCGCGGGGTTTCAAGAAAGCTCGAAAGTAGGAAACGGCAAGAAATAACGAATCGCCAATACCACAGAGCGATTCGCCAAGTCAAGAAACCCCCGCATACGAAATCTAGAAAATGTTGCAGATTGTTGCAGAATGTTGCAATACGCTGTAATTGTTGCAGATGAAGTCGGAGAGCCCTGATGTCACCACCACTGAGATCAGCAGCCCAAATCAGTCCGAAGAAGATTTTTCGGAAAAACGAAATTTTTGTTTTTTGCAATTTTGACCCCTCATGCAATGTTGCAAAACCCGATTACACGCTACAGAGACAGCACATTCTGTGGGTTTTTGGCACCTCATCTTATTAGACCCAAGCCCAGATATGCATCCGAATCTTCAACAAAATTTCCACCAGCAAACTTGCGCAGCCGCATTGGAAGAGTCACCAACACATACCATGTTTGATGTCACACTGCTGACCGGCACAGTTTGGCTCGCTGCCACGGGGACTGACGCGCTCGGTCGCAGGTCGGGGTGTGACCGGGGCGGCAGCGGGCAGCGGCACGTCCGCACGCTACCGCGGTCAGGCGAGAACTTTCATCCGCATAAAAGTTAATATTTATGAAGGGAGTGGACCCTGGGGCCAGCCTAGGAGAATCTCTGCCAGACACTTAAGAATTCAATTGTTAATTTTTCTAATTTGTGTAAGCTATTGCAAAACTCGTGTCATGTCGCGAAGTGGTGTGAAATTTTCCAGTTTTTCACTGTAAGTAGCTGTTTTTTACTGCTGCAATTTGCAAAGACAATTTGTACGATAAATTGTTAGCGTTTTGGGGTCAAAAGACATGTTGGCCCCCTTCAAGGCTGTCGGAGGGGGGAGGGGGCATGGCCTGCTTGCCCACCTTGGATCCGCTAGTGATCGGGTCGTCAGATAATCCCATTCTATCTATCTAGTTTGTATTTATTTTGCTCAGGGGGAGGGGGGGGCATGGCCCCCGTGGCTACGTCCCTGAGCTGAACGAGGCAAATATAATGCTGCTCATTTAAGCTCTCTAACACACTTACGTGCAAAGTTATTACCAAAGGGAAAAAATGGTCATCACCACGATGACCATTTTTTCCTAATTCAAACATATAAATAAAACATTCAGAGAAATAGTCGTGTCTCCGATATTTTTACTATCGAAGGCTTATATATTAAAGTCAATCCTGGTAAGGACAAACATAATAACTTTAAGTGGTCACAAGATAAAAAATGTGATTTTAAATAAAATCACGTTAAAAAAATAATATGTTTTATACATGGTTAATTATTATTCTTATAATATATAGGTTATTATGACTCCCATTATTTAGATGGGAGATATCGCCCGATCAAAATTATAGGTTTGAGCAAAATCGAATGATGCCCAAGGCTATAACTTAAAAACCATTTGACGGACGAGGCTGACAATGTCACAGCTTTCGATTCTACGTCGGAGATACAGTTTTATTTAAATCTGATATATATATATATACCCCTAGGCCACGGGTAGTAGGGGAGAGTGCCCACCAGCGAACATGGTGCCTACAGTGAACAAGGTGCCCGCTCCAGCCTATATTAGTCAAGTGATAATTTCATCGATGTCGGTGGTGGTAGCCGACTCAAGAGCGATGATGTTTAAAGTTGTCAACAGCAACGGCTGATTTCATTTGAATCTATCAGGATGCAAACAGTTATTTTTTGCGCTTCTGTTTTATTTCGATTAGCGGTTTTTGCTTTCCAGAAACGTAATATTGGTATATTTAGTGAAATGAACTTTAGTGACACCTTTTGCGATGTCCATCGAATGATGTGAATGTCATAGTTTGCAACAGCCATTTAATTTGTCCCCCTCAATTTGATTTTTACCAAATATGTTGAATGCCCACCAGTGAACAGGGGTGGGCGCCCACCAGTGAACACCTGTTCACAGGTGGATTTTCTTTCCGGAAAACCTCAACTTTTCAACTGTGAATGCAGAATATATATTGGTTAGGCGGATAAACTCCACAAAGGGCTTCACGGCCAGGACAAGGAAATCCTCACGTTATATGAGGACCCTCTCTCGTTACAGCATTCAATGTTGATTGCTTTGTGCTGTGCCGAAACGCTCCCAAGACAATTACTTTCCAGAATAATGTTCATTTTATATTACTAGGTCAACGTTATTTTATTGTTACTGGAACATATGAAAAGTGTTGGACGTGTGTGAAGACATTTTGGTATAGATAACGTTTCTTGAACTTGAACATATATTTGTTTGATTTTTGTTGTTATTATTATTTTCGAGTGCCACAGAAGATTGTCAAGTGTCAAGTGTCAATGGATTGTCAACAAGTATCAAGTGAGCATCAGCAAAGAACAAAACGTCCACCTATTCATGGTGAAAGTCATCTGTTCACTGGTTGAGAACCCCCTGTTCACTGGTGGAACCTTCCCTGTTCACTGATGGATACCCATGCCCACCAGTGAACAGTTAGGTCCAAAAAAAAATGGAAAATTTGTTATAACTCAAGTTGTATTGAGTTAAATTGATTTCTAAATGGCTATTCCTTAGCAATTTTTAGTAAAGTATTTCTAGACGAAGTTTCAGATCTCCAGGACAAAACACAAGCCACTAGACTGATTTTTCAAAAGGGTGTTCGCTGGTGCACTCTCCCCTATATATAAATTTATATATAACATATATAATATATATATATATATAAACATATATATATATATATATATATATATATATATGTGAATTATAGGAGCATCTATGCATTCATGTTATATATATATATATGTGTGTGTTATTTCGATAACTTTTGGGTCGATCTGTCATGGAATGCCCCAGTCATCATAGTTCCAGAGATATTTGGGGTTGTTCAAAGCAGTCCTAAAATTTGAAAATTTGATCTTTGATGATCTCTGGTGACCTCAATATTCACCTGAGCCAAAAATGCTCTTTGGATCATGCTCGAATGTCTATGTCGAGAGCTTGAGTTTTCTTTTAGTTTTCGAGTCAGACTGGAAGGTCATTTTAACCCCACCATGCCGAAGTTGTCTCGAAGGCCCACCGGGGCGCGGGTTAACATGGAGTTTGCACCTCTACAAAATTATATCATTATGCTGTAAGCATAGGCCTCGTCAGAGTTTAACACTGAGGGCAGTGTTAACATCTGGTAGACTAATCTGCTCGCGCCCCCTCCGCCAAAATACTCTTCCGATACCTCTTGCCCACGGATGCGTAGCTGATGCACCACACTGCGTAGCTAGGAGGCGTCGCCACGAAGCGAGAGTGTGGGGGGGAGGAGGACCGAGGTATTTTGAAGTCAATTCCTTCATGCAGCGCCCATAGGCGTAATGTTAAAATCCGAAAATTTTAGGGGGACGCAGCCCTCTTTGTCGCGGTTGGGGGAACGCGTCACCTCCGCTTTCGACGCCCATGTGGGTAGCTCATATGATACGGACGTATATAAACTCCCCCTGAAGACTTGGGACTCAAGAACTTAATGATGGCTACTCCGGTTAAGCGTTGTTGTTACAAATTACATTTTTCATCTTTGGCAATGTGTAATACTGAACATCGCATAAGACGTTTTATTTTCGTGTAGCATCAGTGAAGCGATTCTCCCGAAGCGATGACTGGTACTACGCGTACTGGTGCAGTGGCGGACATGTGGATCGCCCAGCGGAAAGCCCATCCTGCACCACCAAGCCCGGCGTGTTTCCAGGGACCTCTGCGAGCCATGTATCGGTGGGTGAAGAGCTCTACACTCCCACACAAATCTCGAAAGATTTACTACGTACCAATATAACTGGTGAGCTTAATCATTGAAGGGATGAAGAGGAAAAATAGCTCATATAGCAGATAATTTGGGGGTTACAAACTGGACGCCACATCTGCTGCGTTCATTTGGCTTCTTTTCAACAGTTTACACAATCATAGCATTCTTGTTCACTCATTTCAGCCTACGCCATTCGCTCACATGATCGCAAAAGACGTCACTAGATCTTTCTCCGTCCAACCCATCACATCGTTCTCCACTCCCGGACTCCAGGGGAGACAACAAAGGCACCACGTCACCATCGGTCACGTACACGTGGATGTATATTGATATCTAACAGGGCCAGGAACAGCCCCCCGTACACAGGGCCATGAGTCCAGGGACCGCACACTCTCGGAACACAGTCCCGCCGGCGGCACGCACCACTCTAGAACGCAAACAGCAGCAGGAACGCCATCATCAAGCAGAACAGACCCATGGCCTCGGACAGGGCGAATCCCAGGATGGCGTACGAGAACAGCTGCTGCTTCAGCGACGGGTTGCGCGCGTAGCCGATGATGAGGGAGCCGAACACGGAGCCGATTCCAGCTCCGGAGCCGGCAGAGCCGACCGTGGCCGCGCCGGCGCCGATGAACTTGGCGGCCGAGTCGATGTCGCGAGAGACGGCCGAGGTCTGGATGGACCGGTAGGGCACCACCGCCTGGCTGGCGGCCGGCGCCGCCGCCGGGCTGCTGACGGGCGCCCACGCCGCCGCACTCACTGGCCGCACCTGCAGTTCAGGCAAACATCGCCAGGGGCGTCAACACATGATGGCTGCGGCTCACGGGAGCACACTGCACAGACTGCTGAGCCATGTCTCACGTATGGCATAGGTTAAAAATCAGCGACCAATCTTACTCGCCATAGCATACACACACATTTTCATTCGATTAGGGTAACACTTTTGTTTGTTTATTGGGGCTTTAGGGCGCGTCGACTGCTAAGGTCACTTTGCACCCATAGGGTAACACTTGAGAGGGGACGAACATAGTAGACTTGTCCATCCAGAACTTGTGTTATACACCCGCAAGAGCAGACTATAGGGTTGTAATTCCAGCGCCCTCGACCGGATTCGGTTAAGACTTGGTTTTCTCCACTGGTTGTTCCCGCGCCACAAATAAAATCGGTTGAACTGAACCTCCACCATCAATCGGTTGAGCAAAACCTCCAACGCTCGGCGAGCGGTTGAGGCTTGTGGAAGGAAGTTAACGTTAAGTGACGACAGTTCTAGCGCACTGTCGCGCATTAGTGGCGCACTGGCCATGCTGTTAACATTGAAAATATGCAATGTCCGTTCCCGTGCTCAACTCCATTCCGCCGCCCTCAACCGGCGGGATTGAAAACCCAGCATTCCGGTTGAGTGCGTTTGCGAACAGCCCCCCCCCCCCCATTGTCATTTCGGAGGTTCAATAAGCTGTGTCGCACTCGACAGCTAATTGGAAAAATGCATCAAGACAGTACGTTGAACAAGCACGTTAACCAAAACACAGTCTAACATATTTATTGGTCTGAACCAGAAGGACATTGGTAGAATCAGTAAAATGTTTGGAGAAAGTATATATTAATTTAAGAGTGTGTGTGTTTTTTTAATTAGCATGGAAGGGTTGTTCGTTGCTTGTTTATTGGAGCTTAGGAGAGCGACGACTGCGTGGTCAATTTGCACCATAACAACATGGAAGATTTAATTTACCTCGAGCATTATGATAAGGTACACGATGGTCAATGCCAGTTTGATGTCTGGAAACAATTAAACCAACTAAGACAGTAACATCAGCCCTATCCAAAATCACATTTCAGTTGACAATGTTTCCTGTCCCACTACATTTGTGACACTGACTGAGATGACAGGCAGGCAGCTGGCAGCTATTTGCTCAATGTGCATGGCTAGATTATTGAAAAAGGAAAATGTCCCGGTGAATCAAAATCACTGTGTACTTCACTTCCATCATTGAACTATGCGCTGTAGAATGGATAGGTGGCGGATGGATTGTGGGTACCACTGCTAACATTCCACCTGTACCACACAATGAGAACATGCGTTTTCACAAGCATCACATCAGTGCATGGCCGGGGCAGGTGACGACGGACACGTCGAGAGAGGACACGTCGAGAGAGGACACGTCGAGAGAGACCACGTCCCGATGGAGCAGCGACATCCGTCGCAGACGAGACACGTCGCAGAAGGACACGCCGCACGACCGAGCGACACCGCCGAGAGCAGGAGCCACGACCGGAGAGAGGACACGCCGAGAGAGGACACGCCGAGAGAGGACACGCCGAGAGAGGACACGCCGAGAGGACACGCCGAGAGGACTCACGGTGACGCGGGCAGCGGGCATGACGATCCTTGAGCAGGCGTACATGATGGCTGTGTGAATGTGGGGGATGGTCCGCAACAAAGACCTGCGACAAAACAGCAGCTGTCAGTACAAACATACAGTTACAGTATGAAGAGTCTGCAAAATTGCATTTTAGTCACAGAACCCCACACTGTGCCACTTCATGATGTCTTAAGATTATCATGACAATAGACAGGAGAGGGTGCTGTACCAGTCATGTTACTCACACTGATATTGGTATATTGATGGGATGGTCGTCATCTGATGTAAACCACCAGCCCTTCGGCACAGAATATAAACTCCTGTATAAAGGTGGGATTTCGGGTATAGACGATACTTTTTTGTATTGGTCGATACTTTTGCCGACACCAAATGGGCTTGCGTCGATAAGTTACCGATACCTACTTCAAGACAGACTAACGATTGTTAACATAAATCACTTAGCCAGCATAAAATACTTAAAGAATCAACATTAACAATACACATTGTAAATGCTAAGAACTGTTAAGAGATGAGTTATTANGCGGTAATATTGATCATTTGTTAACTTTGACCTTTGTAACCTGACCTTGACCCATACTTGACATTAACAATACGTAAATGATTCCAGGTGGCTAAATGACTATCACTATCAAATTATATGTGCATAATAGCCTATAAACATGTGTTGCAGGACTTTCGTATATATTTTGCGCATAGTGACATTTTGTGACCTGACCTTGACCTTTACCAAAAATCTAACTTCAGCTCGTGTAGGATGAGTGTTATACATTTGAGAGCACTTTGGATGATCATGGTTGCAATAGAAGGCTTTGGATAGCCAATATGACCTATACACTCAAATACCTCGATTTTGACCTTTGACCTGACCGTGACCTGACATGTGAACTTATTTGATTATTTTAGATAACTTTAAGGTTTTTCTCATTGAGAGGCTGTTCCATTGCCGCCTTACGAGTCTCGCTGCGGTCCATTGGTTTGGAAGATAACGGGGTGGCGAAATACCGCCCTTCCCCAGCCATGGCGTTTTCCGCTCATGAGAATATAGGGCAAAACTAAAACCGTTTGGTTGCTGATGGGTTTTCGCAGGAAATATTTTTTACATATTTTTCCCCATCTAATGTGATCATATTACATCGAAAAAAGACAGAATGACCAATATCTGGAACAAAAAAGTATACCCCTACCTCTAAGCACGCTGTCCACCTGTGCTATCTATACCGGACCGTCTACTGAGTCCTGCCGCAGATGGCCTGCAGAGCTCCATAGCACGCTGTCCGCCTGTGCTATCTATACCGACCGTCTACTGAAGTCCTGCGAGATGCCTGGCAAGCTCCATAGCACGCTGTCCCGCCTGTGCTATCTATACCGGACCGTCTACTGAGCCCTGCCGCAGATGGCCTGCAGAGCTCCATAGCACGCTGTCCGCCTGTGCTATCTATACCGGACCGTCTACTGAGTCCTGCCGCAGATGGCCTGCAGAGCTCCATAGCACCCTGTCCGCAACTGTGGCTATCTATACCGGAAACCGTCTACTGAGTCCTGCCGCAGATGGCGCTGCAGAGCTCCATAGCACGCTGTCCGCCTTGCTATCTATACCGGACCGTCTAACTGAGTCCTGCGCAGATGGCCTGCAGAGCTCCATATGACGCTGTCGCCTCGCTTGCTATCTATAACCGGACGCGTCTACTGAGTCCTGCCCGCAGATGGCCTGCGAGAGCTCCCATATGCACGCTGTCCGCCTGTGCTATCTATTACCGGACGCGTCTACTGAGTCCTGCCGCAGATGGCCTGCAGAAGCTCCATCAAAGCCACGCTGTCCGCCTGGTGCATCTTATACCGACCGTCATACTGAGTCCTGCCGCTAGATGGCCTGCAAGAGATCCATATGCACGGCTGTCCGCCTGTGCTATCTATACCGGACCGTCTACTGAGTCGCGCCGCGATGGCCTGCAGAGCTCCATAGCACGCTGTCTCGCCTGTGCTATCTATACCGGACCGTCTTACTGAGTCCTGCCGCAGAAGGCCTGCAGAGCTCCAATAGCAGCGCTGTCCGCCTGTGCTATCTATACCCGGACCGTCTACTGAGTCCTGCCGCGATTGGCCTGCGAGGCTCATAGCCACGCTGTCCGCCTGTGCTTAACTATACCGCGACCGTCCCTACTGAGTCCTGCCGCAGATGCCTGCAGAGCTCCAAATAAGCACGCTGTCCGCCTGTGCTATCTTATACCGGACCGTCTACTGATCCCTGCCGCAGATGGCCTGCAGAGCTCATAGCACGCCTTCCGCCTGTGCTATCTATACGCGGAACTGTCTACTGAGTCCTGCCGCAGATGGCCTGCAGAGCTCATAGCACGCTGTCGGCCCTGTGGCTATCTATACCGACCGTTCTACTGAGTCCTGGCCGCAGATGGCCTGCAGAGCTCCATAGCAGCTGTCCGCCTGTGCTATCTTATACCGGACCGTTACTGAGTCCGCCGCAGAATGGCCTGCAGAGCTCCATAGCACGCTGTCCGCCTGTGCTATCTAATAGACCGTCTACTGAGTCTGCCGCAGATGGCCTGCAGAAGCTCCATAGCACGCTGTCCGCCTGTGCTATCCATCATACGCCGGACCGTCCTACTGAGTCCTGCCGCAGATGGCCTGCACAGAGCCTCCATAGCAACGCTTGTCCGCCTGTGCTATCCATACCGGACCGTCTAAATGAGACCTCCGCAGAAATGCTGCCAGAGCTCCATAGCACGGCTGTCCGCCTGTGCTATCCATTACTCGGACCGTCTACTGAGTCCCTGCCGCAGATGGCCTGCAAGAGCTCCACATAAGCACGCTGTCCGCCTGTGCTATCCATAACCGGACCGTCTACTGAGTCGCTGCCGCAGATGGCCTGCAGAGCTCCAATAGCACGCTGTCCCGCCTCGTGCTATCCATACCGACCGTCTACTGAGACCTGCCGCAGATGGCCTGCAGAGCATCCATAGCACGCTGTCCGCCTGTGCTATCCATATCCCGGACCGTCTACTGAGTTCCTGCCGCAGATGCCTGCAGAGAGCTCCATAGCACGCTGTCCGCCTGTGCTATCCATACCGAGCCGTCTACTGAGTTCTGCGTAAAAAAGATGGCTGCAGAGGCTCCATAGCCGCTGTGCCGCCTGTGCTATCTAATACCGGACGCGTCTACTGAGTCCTGCCGCAGATTGGCCTGCAGAGCTCCATAGCACGCTGTCCGCCCTGTGCTATCTATACCGGACCGTCTACTGAGTCCTGCCGCAGATGGGCCTGAACAGAGCTCCAATAGCAAGCTGTTCCGACTGTGCCTATCCATAACCAGACCGTCCTCTGAGTCCTGCCGCAGAGTGGCCTTGCAGGCTCTCATGGCAAGCTGTCCGCCTGTGCTAATCTTTACCGGACCGTCTACTGAGTCCTGCCGCAGATGGCCTGCAGAGCTCCATAGCACGCTGTCCGCCTGTGCTACCTATACCGGACCGTCTACTGAGTCCTGCCGCAGATGGCCTGCAGAGCTCCATAGCACGCTGTCCGCCTGTGGTATCTATACCGGACCGTCTACTGAGTCCCTGCCGCAGATGGCCTGCAGAGCTCCATGGCACGCTGGTCCGCCTGTGGCTATCTATACCGACGTCTACTGAGTCAATGCGCAAGATGGCCTGAAAGAGCTCCATAAGCACGCCTGTCCGCCTGTGCTATCTATACCGGGACCGTCTACTGAGTCCTGCCCGAAGATGGCCTGCAGAGCTCATGGCAACGCTGTCCGCCTGTGCCTATCCATACCGGACCGTCATACTGAGTCGCTGCCGCAGATGGCCTGCAGAGCTCCATAGCACGCTGTCCGCCTGTGCTATCTATACCGGACCGTCTACTGAGTCCTGCCGCAGATGGCCTGCAGAGCTCCATGGCACGCTGTCCGCCTGTGCTATCTATACCGGACCGTCTACTGAGTCCTGCCGCAGATGGCCTGCAGAGCTCCATAGCACGCCCTGTCCGCCTGCTGCTATCTATCCGGACGCGGTCGCCTAATGAGTCCTGCCGCAGATGGCCTGCAGAGCTCCATAAGCACGCTTGTGCCGCCCTGTTGCTATCTATACCGGACCGTCCCTACTGAGTCCTGCCGCAGATGGCCTGCAGAGCTCCATAGCACGCTGTCCGCCTTGTGCTATCCATCCGGACCGTCTCTGAGTCCTGCCGCAGATGGCCTTAGAGGATCCATAGCACGCTGTATGTGATATTATAACCGGACCGTCCTACGAAGTCCTGCCGCGATGGCCTGCGAGCTGCCATGCCGCATAGTCCGCCTGTGCTATCCATACCGGGATACTATGGAGTTCTGCCGCAAATGGCCTGCAGAGCTTCCATAGCACGCTGTCCGCCTGTGGCTAATATTCGGGACCGTCTACTGAGTTAGGAGCGCAGATGGTGCCTGCAGAGCTCCATAAGCAGCGCTGTCCGCCTGTAATCTATACCGGAGTCGGATTATGAGCAGTGGCCTGAGAGCTCCATAGCATGGCTGTCCGCCTCTGCTATATACCGGACCAGTCTAACTGAGTCCTGCCGTCAGATGCCTGCAGAGCTCAATAGCACGGCCCTGTCCGCCTGTGCTATCTATACCGGACCGTCTACTGAGTCCTGCCGCAGATGGCCTGCAGAGCTCCATAGCACGATGTCCGCCTGTGGTGGGGAGGGGGATTTCACCACCCCCGATGTTTTTCGAGAATAGCGGGAAAAGGCGGCACGCAGCGCCAACAAATTTGGTACAGCTATTCGGGCATCAATTACCCACACTTAATCAAAGTTTCGACCTCAGGTCATCTCAGGTCAGGTCACCAGGTCACGACAAGTGACCTTACCTTTCAAAATGTTTGTGATCGTGCCAAAGCCAATCTTTGTCCGATATATTTGAAACTTGCATGATTTCATAAGATCATAAGTTCCTACAATTGGCATATCTCAGATTTTTGCATCGGTGACCTAAGGTCAAGTTCATTTCCTGACCTCCCCATTACAAGTAAATGGAAAAATACACAAGTTTCCTTTTCAGAGAATATGCATTGGATCAGGCCAATTGTTTCAAAATCATGTAATATAAACTCATTAGTGATGACACATATGCAGTTGTTGCACAGTGACCTCTGCGAGGTCATCTGAGACCACCAGCACTGTTTTGCTTATAACTATTGATAGAATACAGATAGAGACGAGCGGATGACACCACTGTGCTTGTCTCGTCGATCCGCGTCGCCCAAAATGCAACGTGACCTACCTGGGTCACCAAATGACCTTGACCCGAGGTCAAATTTAGAAAATGACCTTATCAGGTCACAATAGTATGGAAGGGGAAATTATCAAAACCATAATACGACGTCGTCAGTTACTCTTACGTCGGGAGTCATAAATCAGTCAAAAATATACATATTTCGTTTTGAAATTTAGTTTTGAGTATTGTCCATATATGATTATGCAACATATACTCCGTTGTAAAATGTTGCTTTTTCATACAATTTGTATAGGGTCAAAACCTTTAAAAAAAAAATCCGGGATAGTTGATTTGCTACCCTTGTGCTATCTTTTGAAGTTGTATTGTTGCATTTGTCGCCAAAAATTGCACTTGTACGGCATGTTCAAGTTTCGCTGATTTGTTCGTCAAAATCGTGTGTAGTGATACCACCAAATTTGCTATATCTAAAAATGTACGAAATTGCCTCATTTTTACACCGAAGACGTACAACTGATGAAGAAAGTAACCTAAGTTTCGCGTTGATAGAGTTGCTGTTTTTTAGCTGTTGCGAAAATACGTCAGCGGGGGGGGGGAGAGACAGGGAGTTAAAGGCAGTGTGTCTACTATTTTCGGTTGGTCAAAAATGTGAGGAGCTTTTGATTAGACGTTTGGCAGCCATAAAATTCACAATTTGAACCTCTTCAGTGAAATATTCACTTATACTGCTTTTGCATATTTTTTGTATCGATAACAAACGACCGCCACATCACTTGTCGGTAATAAGGGTAATCAGAGGGACTAGATACAAACAAAAAATATGTTATTAGACGAATCGGCTAGTTAAATAATGATATGTTAGCAGTTGAACCGATAATGGTGGTAAGCTCTGTGTGGTCTACCGATAACTTGGGGTCTACCAGACTCTCCACGTGATCTTTGTAATATCTAAGTAACTAAAGCGAAAATGAAGAAATGAGAGATATGAGCCGTTTTCACGATGGCTTATTTTGTGCGAAATGTTTTAAAACATTTTAAAATGTTTTTCAATAATGCTTTCAACAGTGGTATAGCACTCGTCTTTCACGATGGGGCTAAATTTTGCCGAGACAATGTTCGTAACCCTCGCCGTTTATGCGGACCGTAGGAGGCGTCTCAATTCGAATCGCATAGACCGTTCATAGATGTTTCACGCATAGATCCGTCTCAATGTCCTCGATAGACCGCGACGGAACGGCAATGCAATGAAAAACGTCGTCCTACAGGTGTTCGGGCGGACCTGACACGTCTTCGTTAGTAGCGTCTGGAGCGGTCCAGGAGAGACTGCAGTCGCTCATGGCCATTCGGAAATGCGTTACCGCCAATGAGGATCTACATCCTCTATTCCTTTCTGAACCCTGTCGATTTGTTTTTGCCAAATTTCCATTTTGTCCAAATCTCCGGTAACTTTATCGCATGACGATGTCTCACCGCTTACGTTAGTCAGCGATAGGTCTGCGGCCAAATGATACCATTCGTTCCTCCGTACTACTCGTTCACACGGCTGCCCTGTTAGAACAATCCTACCCAACTGAGCTGATCCCTCATCTGTTGGATTATACAGCCAGCAATCCGATAGTGCATAGGTGCAATAACTCTCTGCTACTCATATAGCTGGCAGACGTACGGTGCTCACCTCCCCCCGCTTCGATGAAATGCCCTCGATCGCACCTACCGCGGACCGTCCTACGTCCGCAGCGCGTGGTCCCGCGCTCAACTCCGCTCCCCCTACGGGATCTGTGTTTTTGCATATTGTTGGCGAACTTTGCGAGAAGTTGGAAATGTTAATCCTTTCAGCGTGATCAGATGGTTGGCCATCCGTTTCCCTTACCACAAAGACACTGGAAATCGATGACGCAGTAGACACCAAAGCCGCAGGAAAGGGTACAATATGATCATCTGAGTCTTACGGGTATTTTACTATATGTTTTACGCCTCCTGACTCAGCTGTTGATTGTTGCTGCCTTTCCTCGTTTTTTCCAGGGCGCGCTAAGCAGAGAGCTGTACGACCTCAAGGTCAGCTGGCAGTCGGCCCGGGACCGGGCATCGGAGCCCGTGTTGACCAATTAAGGAGGATGCTCGCAATCGCATGCTCCGCAGAAACAATGATTTCGGTGACGATGCGTATGTGCCGTCTGTTTTCCGAGAAGGCGCACCGCCCCGCGCCGCCAAATATCCGCGCCTCACACGCTCTCTGGCGAAGCCAGGCGGAACCGAGAATCGCTTGCTGCCAAAGGCGATATTTACAACCAGGTGATCAGCGGGTCCCAGCGGGCATCTGTGCAACATGCAGACTGAAGCTCGCAATTGCTGAGTCTCTTGTGTCGGAAATGGAGCTGTATTATTTTCCCCCATTTTATTATGAAAAAGGTGATATTTGGTGCCTGAGAGGACAATATCTGGTTTACAATAAGCAAAATAATCAAAAAAATCACCCGGCGATATTGCATGTGCACTGTGCAGTCTTTGCTAACATGTCCTCGTAGCTACGGCCCTGGGCTGATTGGCGGTGCATCGCCGCACTCGCACAGAGCGAGCGCAGAGCAGACTGACCTGACCCTGACCGAGCTCCCGATAGCCCCGCCCCGCCACGCCCGGCACGCCGAGTGCGTACGGCCTCTGGCAGCGCGCCCTGAACTGGGAGCAGCACATCACGCTGGTTAGAGGCCAAATAATGCAAAATATCCCGTAAACTCATGCCATAATTTGTACCCTTTCCTGGTCTTTGTCTCTACTGGGTCCTCATTCCATGTCTTTGTGGAGGACTGGGCCAGACCATCTGAACTTGAAATTTAACATTTTAACAACGCAAGGTTCGCCAACAATATGCCAAAAACACAGATCCGTAGAGGGGGTTGGCGGCGGCCGGCGCTGCGCGGGCGGGTCGCGATGGTCGATCGGGCAATGGTCCATGAAAGCGAGCGGGGAAGGTGAGCCGTACTGCAGCTATTGAGAGCGATTCACTATCACTGTTGATTGCTGCTTATATCAACCACCACCGACGGCTCTCCGACCGCTATCAGTTGGGAGATTGTTCTACAGGCTGTACGAGTTTGAACAGTATCCATCCTTGCCAGCCGCATACTCTCCGCACTCACCCCCCCAGCCGTCCAAGCGGTAGCATCGGTCATCCGAAAAGTTCCGATATTTGGACAAAAATGGAATTTGCAAAACAAAGCCCTCGACAGGTTTCAAAAAGAAATATAGATGTGAGATCCTCATGCGGTAAGCTTTCGAATGGCATGGCTCTCGTCTTCTGAGCCCTCCGACCCCTACTAACGAACCGTGCTGAGTCACTAAAATAACAGCAACAGTGTATAACCAATCGGTTTGAAATTCACATAATTTAATCAAGGCAAAGTGCCTACAATCCTGCTGTCTCGGGTTTTGTGTATTGGTAATCCAAGGTCAAGTCGATTTCGTGACCTTCCCATTCAAGTCAATAGAAAAATGAAAAGTCGTAAAAATCCAGACATGACAAAATGTGCCTAATTTTCCACAGGATCAACTATTCCTGTGCCAAATGCAAAGAAATGCATGTTACATATATATCATGTAACCTTTACAAGTTAAACTTAGGTGACCCAAAGGTCATGTGCAGTTTGTCTTCAATAACTTCCCGCCAAATACAAATGGAGTTTCATAAGCAATAACACTTTACCGTCGTATTTCGCTCGTCGAGACGCGTCAATTTATGTGAGATATGTCCTTGCCCTGACCTCAGGTCAGATACAATTTCGGAAATCACCACCAACAACAATATGTATTTTTAGCATTGCAGAAGTATATACATCGTGAAGGTGATGGTGCAAAAGCTAGAGCTTAATCCCGGGCACCATCACCATCACCATACCTGCAGCGGCAGGCTGGCACACAGGCTCTTCAAATGGTAACTAGGTTTGGTGGCGATACATGATTGTCATAATAGACTGAACATCTCGATCGCTCGGTCTCGATCGCCGCCATTCTTTATCTTTGTCGTTTACCGGTAAAGTGACACAGGATGGGGTAAACTCACTAGTCGGACGGTAACTGGGTCGATTTCTGACACCAGTAGCAGCAGAATACAACACATACTTACCCAGAATCGTTTGCAGGCGTTGTAATTATTCATGTGAAGCTCGCATTTGCTCTTGTCGTAACCATTATTGTCCATGCACTTCTGTACTTTCTTTTGTTCCTGAAACAAAAGAAACGAAACCAAACCATGTATTACCCCAAAAATATCGTGTGTCCAATTATTTTGCTTCCCTTGTCAGTTATAAACCGTTTATAGATAAAAACATTATCAAAAACATTTTCCTACAAGTGCGTAGCCCACAAAGAGTATTACTAAATCTTTCAACAAACCAATTTTATTGTTGTCTGTTACAAACATCAACAATGGAAGAAAACTGAAAAAATATTGCACATGACACTCAATCACCGATTACTGTCTTATCGATAACCGGTGCTAACTCTACGAATTATAAAATCCGATCTACTTAAGTACGCCGTTCGACTCGGTAAATCCGTTTGTCGATTCCTGCCCTTATCCGGTCGTTCCCCATCCTGGCATGTAAAATATTACCTCCACTACTGTCTCCGTCTCTCCGTCTCGAAGCAAGCCTCCGTCTCTCGTCTCACCCACCAATTAGAGGTGTGCCAGCCACCGGGTAAGGAAATATTGCCTCCCCGCACAAGATCCGGTGAGCCCTCTGAGACTGACCATAAACCCGGGTCAGTTCACCCATTGCCCTGCGCGGCACCAAGTCTAGTAGCCGGCAATATATAACATCCGTCCAAACAACCACTTCCACACATTCGCTCAGGGCACCCATGGATACCAGACTCGTTCACGCATTCTTCCTTGTCATAATCACCAGTTCCAGACCTGCCGCGTGGATCAACGTACCCTCCTTCTCTCCCGTCCTCCTGTTTGATTTCCGAAATCCAACTTGCGCAATCGGTAGTGCTGGGCTGTCTTCTCCAGGTAATCGGCGTGGGCATCCCCCGCTCCCCTCTCAAATACCCTGTGCGTGACCTGGGAACTATCTATCCATTAATGGGCGGCACCGCACAGAGAAGATCTTACATGGCACGGACAATTGTGATCAAAAGCGTTCAAGGCGATTTTAAGTCTCCCAACTAAGATGGTGCCACTTTTCCCAAGGCTGTAAGGCTCACCGACGATCCCGCGACGTCCGCAAACCCCCTCAACTACCCACCACTACCCACATGACCATATAGGCTGCCAGCTACCCACAAGTACCCACAAAGCAAATTTGTCATCATTATGTCTGCCATTTAATAACTCATTTTTAATGTTAAAAAAACTGTTTTGAGTTGATCCCTGCTCACTTACTGAGATGCCTTTATTTGTTCAAGCATCCCAATTCCCATCAAAATCCCGTTTTCCACATTGTTTTGCAATTATGAAAATTATGCTACCTGCCAACTACCAACTTCATCCAAATTATCGCTTGTGCTTCCCGCTACTACCCACGTGGGTAGTAACTACCCACAACTGGTGGGTAGGTGGGCAGAAAGGTGGCACCTCTATTCCACAACTAAACAAAGATGCCGGGATTATTTTGACCCCGCAGGAGGTCAGGCCTTGCCCCTTGGGGGAGGGATCTGACCGGAGACGGTTTTCGATCACAGTCGGGTAATTTAAATATGTAGCCAACTAAGGCGAATTGACAGAAATGAAAGGATATGATTTGGTTCAGAAAATGATGTTCTATAATTCCTGGTGAAAAAAAAAATCGTGACCCCCCCCCTCTAACCATATGCCGTGCTGGGGGAGATTCTGCCCCAGTGGTTTTTCGCTTGCCGCTCCCAAACCGTTGGGCCTATCGTCCTGAAATTGTCTGACTTTTCTCATAATTTATTTACACGTGCTATGTCAAAATTTAACAGATCAGCTTAGCAAAGGCGGTGCCAGGGTCCTGTTTTGGGGAGGGTGTTACGAATGCGGTTGTGTGGCGCTAAACTTCTATCGTAGTTTGCAGTGCAATAAATACGTCCGAAACGTTTTCGCTGAAATATGCCTCATACATACCGATATTCCACATATTTTGGGAGCAGAGGCGCACTCACGTACACAAAATGGGAGACAATACCAATTACCATCCCTCAAATTAGGTCCACCTGCAAAATATAAGCATGATGATAACGCATTGCGTGCATGGTTTCCGCCACGCTCTTTACCTGGATCCGCCTATGCGCAATATATTACATTGAACAAATTACAGAAAATAATTCCCACATATGAAGATCGCATCGTCGCAAACAATCATGAACAGCACATTATTACCAGAAAATCACCCGTATTTTACATCCCCTGAATGCGCATATGATTCATCATTTTGGTACCTGTATTTTGATATATTGAATACCAGTGCATGTAAAGCTAAAACAACGTTTCTTGCATAAAAATCAGTCGACCCACATCATCGTAATGACATTAAAAAATCGCCCCCTTAGCCCCCATTTAAACAAAAACAAAATCGGGGTAAGAAATATTTGATATTGTCATTATAAATGGAATGGGGTTTGTCCCATCGTAATCGACCGAACAGTTCTCGAGATCTCTATGGGCAGAATCTTTCGATATATCGAAGACCAGTACATTTCAAGATCAAAAACGTTTCTTGTATGAAAATCGGTAGAACCACATGACTGCAATGACCTTTCAAAAACACATAAAATTATAATATTTTTTGCCCCCTGACTTTCAGTGAAAAAAATGGGTAAAAAGATTTGATCTTGTAATGACAAATCGAATGGCGTTTGTCCCAATGAAATCGACCAAGCGGTTCTCGAGATATATTGGGGGGCAGAATCTGCCCCCCCCCCTCCAGCACGTTAAGGTAATTCTGGCCGCCAGCACGGAATAGGGTTGAGCCGATGCTATGAGAGGTTGATATCGATTATGATCTATACTACTATGACTACTATGATCTATACAAGTCAAAGTTTACAATAAGAAATTACCCTGAAATTTTGTATCATGGTTCTAAGATAGAGCAAACAAAACTCATTGACTATGACATAGCTGCATAAAATTACGTCCAATTCAAGACATGTTAATAACCCTACGATACGTAGATACAGGGGCTGTTGAGCTGGCTAATATGAGTGCTGTCGATACTCACAGAAAGGCAGGGATTGTTGAGTTGACTCATCTGTGAGCCAGCACGTATGTTCCGCTGTCTCTCGTCCTCAGTACTGGCTTTGGGTAGATTACCGGCATTCCTGTTCATCTGGAGGACTATACAGCAAATGTGACACTGTAAAGGAGAACGTCGTCAGGGTAACAGATAGGAATTTCGGCATCGACGCATCAACGTCGATGTTTTTTTGTATCGGTCGATTCTTTTCCAGATACCGAATGGGCTTGTGTCGATACCAGAAATTGCCCGAGGTAAAATAATTTTATCCAAGATCTACAGGATCCCACGAGAAAATGGTCCTGCAGGATCGAAGATCCGCAGGATCCCACGAGAAAAATGGTCCTGCATGATCCAAGATCCACAGGATCCCACGAGAAAAATGGTCCTGCAGGATCCAATATCTACAAGATATCTGTAAGATCAGGATCCAACAACAAAATAAATGATCAAAATCACAAAATTTACTGATTACAAAGCTAGCACTTAAATTGCAATTATTTACAGCATAGATAACAGTAGACCCATAGATAACAGTCTGCTGTTATCTATGTTTAAAGTTATTATCAGTGGGTTTGATGGTGCATTCTACATCATTAAGGCTCTGCAAAATCCCAAAATTGTCCACACAAAAATTCAGGATCCTTAGGATTCATCAACACTTAAACTAAAAAGATCCTGGATCGTTAAGATCCAACGACAAATTTTCCGAACAAGATCCTGGATTCATAGGATCCAACGACACCTTTTCTTAACAAGATCCTGGATCCATAAGATCCAACGAAAAATTGTATTAACAAGATCCTGGATCCATAGGATCCAACAGCACATTTCCGAACAAGATCCAGGATCCAACAGGATCCCGGATCTTTGATCCTAGGGATCTTGGATCTTGTTTGGATCCTGGCACATGTCTGGTCGATACCTTGCCGATAGTCCTACCTTAAGTCAGACTCGCGATCGTCAACAAACAGCACTTGTAATCGGCATACAAAGAGCTGATACACCATTCCGAATCAGCAATGTGCATAACTGCTACACTGCTTTACGGCTACTTGTCATGATGATCGGGTGATAATGGCAATTTTTTTTTTAATTAGAAAGTGAGGTTAATGGTGTAACTGGTGAATGAAATCTGAAACTAACAGGACATAGGTGTCTAACATGTTTTGTAATCACAACAGAAATGTGAATGAGATACTGATGTTTGACTAGTTCCTTACAAAAGGGTAATGAGAAATGCTCCTTCCACCTCACATCTCCACAAGAGTTGATATTATGTTAACTTTGATTGATATCGATGCGCTCGATATCAATCAGAGTTAGCATAATATAAATTGTGTAAAATAAATAATTAACCCGAGCACTGTAGAGGGGATTTCCGCCCCCCCCCCAAGGTTTTTCAGAGCAGCGCAAAAGGGGCGGCGCGCAGCACCACCAAATTGTGTACAATTGTTTGGGCATCGATTACACACAATTTGTAATATATTTGGCATAGGGTCACCTAAGGTCAGGTCACAAAGTCACGGCAAGTGACCTTACCTCCATTTTGTTTGTGTTCGTGCCAAAGCCAGTCTTTTTCTAAAAAATTGAAACTTGCATGATTTAATGAGGTTATTAGTACTTGCAATTGGTATATCTCGGATTTTCCGTATCGATGACCAAAGGTCAGGTCAATTTCCTGACCTCCCCATAATAAGTGAACAGGAAAATATACGAATGCTTCCTATTCAGATAATTTGCATTGTATCAGGCCAATTCTTTCAGAATCATGTTATTTTAGCTCATGACTGATGACCCAGGCGCAATTGTTGCTCAGTGATCTGTGCAAGGTCATCTGAGGTCATCATAATTGATTTTCTAATAAATATTGATAGAATGAAGATAGATACGATCGGATGACACCAATATGTTTGTCTCGTCGAGCCGCGTCGCCCCATATGCATCATGATCTACCTGGGTCATCAAATGACCTTGACCTGAGCTCAAATTTATCAGTTGACCTTAACAGGTCACCATTCATATATTTGCAATGCGCCTTGACGAGACAAACCCGATGACGTCCAAATTATTTTCCTATCTTCGTTAGGTGAAACGCTATTCACGAAAAACAGCTTTGTCAAAAATAATCTTATTGACCTTTTTTGACCTTTGGAGTCTAAACTATTTAACTTATCTAAAATCTGGGAACATATCGTTGATTGCATTTTTCAAGAGCTTTCGATTTTTTCGTTGGTTTGGTTTGTGGACCAAGCACCGTATCCTCGTTTGGGATCATGCTGTTCGTGTCTGTGGTAAACTTCTCATGGCCCTGTTCCGAGAAAGGTTATTATATGGGGGTGCCAGTGGGTCGATCTGTTTCAGCGGCCCGCACAGGGATTTGACCCCGGGTCACCGGCACAGAAGACAGGAATCCTGCCCCTGCGCCAGATCGCTCCCTGATTTTTTCGTTTGTTCCTAGCTATCATAGTGTCCGAGATATTACCTCACCCACCACCAAACGTTTTTTTTTTTATGAAACAGCTGACGCTCGAAAAAAGCGAGGTCTGTATAAATATAAGAATAGACGGCTATACAAGTAGCGAAGGCATCACGGTGGCCTGGATATTACGTCACAGGACCCAATCAGACTTAATGGCTATATATATTATTTTGGTTTCGTCTCGATTGGACTTATTGGTCATATATTATTTAGGTTAGGTTAGGTTAGGTTAGGTTAGGTTAGGTTAGGTTAGGTTAGGTTGGGTTGGGTTGGGTTGGGTTGGGTTGGGTNGAGCGCAAACATTTTGAATGTTTGACGGTCCACTGACCCACTTGCGACTTGTGACCTGACCTAGATGACCTCAAGTTCAAAAACTTTTACAAAGCCTGTGCGGTAATTGGTGCCAAAGAGGTTGTAACGAAATTTGGCGGCCGCCGCGCGCCCGCCGTTTTTTTCCGCTACTCGCTGAAAAAAATACCTGAGGGGGGGGGGGGCGGAAAATTCAACCCCCTGCAGTGCGCGGGTTAACCCTTGCCACAGTTGCCAGTGCAATGCATGGACATGGATGCCATCCCCTCCCCTTTTAAAAAAATAACTTGCGTAAGTATTAACCGATTGCAATGCAATTTGCAGTACCCTACCTTTGGAGTTTGAACAAGTGTACACATAGTGGTGTCAATCGGTAATCAAAATTTGGTAACCAAATAATTGTGACCGATTTGGTCATCAGTTGGTGAGATTTAAACATTTTTGAACACTTTTCGGTAACCCTTATCTTGAACAATTCACTTTTTTGTCATATTTTACACATTCTTATTTCTATTCAGCAAATTAATACTTAATTTGCTCAAAATTCAATCAATTAATGTAAATACTTAAAGGGAAATAATCACATTTTTCCACAAAAATGGAGTTAACACTTGAAATCGACAGACGAGACCAAAATATAATTTAAATTCATCACGTTTTGCATAAAAACATTTCTACTAAGAGATATTTCAAGTTAAAGTTGATCAGCGTTCCACGCTTGCAATGGAGTGCAATGCAATGCAATACTTGCTGGCTGCTTGCAAGTACTTGTGGATCTCATAAACTGCTGGCTTTTCCCATATTGTTTTCTTACGCAAGGGAGTGGAAAATATAGTTTGAATCCTGCTTGTTTCGATAATATGACCGGCGATCCTAACATTTGATAGCCATTGTATAAACAAGGACACCAAATTAGCTGTTAAACTTGGAACCCTATGGCGGCCAAGCGGTACCTGCCTGGCTTTGAAATTGTTTCATAAATTGTCAGCAATACAATCTTTGTATAACTTTGTGTCTGGCTGTGTACGACACTATGGCTTATATCATCATGGCAAAACATAGTTTTCCCCAAAACAAACTCGACAAACAATTTAAACATTGGCAATTCATCAGAAAATCAACTTGGAAACCAACTTTAGGCCATTTTAGTGTCGCGATTTGTTTTCGGGGAACATTGTCCAGCGTCCGAACAAATTCGAAACACCAGGCGCCAGATTATGGCGCGTTTCAATAGTATGGAAAACACTGCTCATGAGTTTCGAAAGAAGTATATGTACTTTATTTTAATTTGTAAAAACTTACGACATTGAATGAGGGAATAATTGTATTTAATTCTTAAATATAAATGAAATAATTGCTATACCATAAAAGAGGCCTAAGAAATTGTTGATAACGAAAATAAAAGGTGATTATTTCTCTTTAAAGGGAAATATTCGCCTTTCATTTTTGTTAGCACCAATTTATTTGGCCTCTGTGATGGTAAAGCAAAGATTTAATTTTAATTTAAGAATTAAATAAAGTTAATCCATCATTCAATGTTGTAAGTTTTTACAATCTAAAGTAAAGTACATATACTTCTTTCGAAACTCATGAGCAGTGTTTGTCAATCACTATTGAAGCGCGCCATATCTGGCGCTGGTGTTTCGAACTTGTTCGAACGCTGGACAATGTCCCTGCAAACAAATCGCCGACACTAAAATGGCCGTCGCTGGTTTCCAAGTTGATTTTCTGATTGAGTTGCCAATGTTTTATTGTTTGTCGAGTAGTTTTGAGGAAAAACTATGTGTTGCCATGATGATATAAACCATAGTGTTGTATACAAAGTTATGCAAAACTTATAATGCGGACAATTCATGAAATAATTTCAAAACCAGGTACAACTTAGCCGCCATAGGGATCCAAGTTAAACTGATAATTTGGTTTCCTTGTTTATTCAATGGCTATCAAATGTATAGGATCGCCGGTCCATTTTATCGTAAACAAGCAGGATTTCAAACTATATTTTCCACTCCCCCCCCCCCCCCCCCCCATTGCGTATAAGAAAAACAATACGGGAAAAACCCACGCAGTTTTTGATGAGAATCCACAAGTTACTTGCAAGCAGCCGGCAAGTACCGGTCATTGAAAGCGTGGAACGCTTTTCAACTTTAACTTGAAATATGTCTAAGTAGAAATGTTTTTATGAAAAACGTGATGAATTTACATTATATTTTGGCCTCATCTGTCGATTTTAAGTGTTAACTCCATTTTTTGGAAAAGGGTGATTATTTCCCTTTAACATAACACATTATTATATCAAGATTTAAGATATTGCACACAAGAGTAAGTGAGGTCCTTCAAATAGTTATTGTATGCATTATACAACATACATATTACATACACCACCACCGCCGATATTTTCAAATCGGTCAGATTTTGGACATTTTTGGCTTCAACCAAAATCAGGCAATAATTGGTCAACCAAAATGCCTTCGGTTCGGTATTGGATTGGTATTGGTCGGAAAATTTTGGGGAAATGACACCACTAGTACACATACTCTGAAAATTTGGAATTTTGACCTCCCATGAGTCATGACCCGTGATCTTTAACCTGCTTCTTTAGCTCATGTCAGGCGCAACTACCGTCCCGTAGTATCGATGTTTGTAACTTGTGCTGTTTCCGAGTGTGTTCAGTAGCATATGCAGTATGCACAGGTGTTTCCAGGTGACAGTTGTGGTCTCCACTGAGATTTTGACCTCAGATGACATAGCTTCTGGCAGTTTCTATGACATTATGTGATGCTGATTTCAAATATGGGATCCATTTTACACCAGTATATGTTCCACTGGGGTCATGCGCTTCCACAGGTGAATCGAGGTCACTGACCTCAGATGACCTGATCTTTAAGGAAATTTTACGATGCTGATTTCAATTTTGGCATCCACCATTAAGCATAATTAGACGTTAATTCACGATTTTAGCTCGATTAACATTCAGTTTCTACACATTCACGATTTGATGACATCCGGGTCATTGACATGAACACAGAGGTCACCTTATGGCCAATGACCTTAACATCGGGTGTGAGTGGCTTCCTCGTTGCAAGCAACACGCTCGTTTTTCATCGAAGCTCTTGCTCAATTAGGTGCGAAACGCTAGGTCGTACCCCATGCACGGTCACACGGTGATCGGACGCTGCACGGGTGAGGGTTAAGGTGGGCAGAACGCACATGTTCCGCACACGAACTAGCCCGCGTCCATGATTATACCTCTGTACGAGGCCAAGTTATCAGTAGTTTTACCTGACCTCCGTAACGAGGCCCAGTTATCAGTTCAGTTACCGGACCCTCTGTGCGAGGACATGTTATCTGTCAGTTACCGACCTCTGTGCGAGGACAGTTATAGTCAGTTCCGAACCTCTGTGCGAGGACAGTTATCTGTCCAGTTACCGACCTCTGTACGAGAACAGGTTTATCAGTCAGTTAGCGACCTCTGTGCGAGGACAGTTTATCAGTCAGTTACCTGACCTCTGTACGAGAACAGTATCTGTCAGTTACCGACCTCTGTGCGAGGGCCAGTTATCAGTCAGTTACCGACCTCTGTGCGAGGACAGTTATTCCGTCAGTACCGACCTTGTGCGAGGCCAGTTATCAGCCAGTTAAGACCAGACCTCTGTGGCGAGGACAGTTATAAAGTCAGTTACGCTCCTGTTGCGAGGACAGTTATCAGTCAGTTACCGACCTCTGTGCGAGGACAGTTTCAGTCAGTTACCGCCTCTTGTAGAAGAAAGTTATCTGTCGTTACCGACCTCCTGTGCGAGGCCAGTTATCCGTCAGTTATAACCGACTCTGTGCGAGGCAGTTATCCAGTCAGTTATCCGACCTTGTGCGAGGCAGTTATCAGTCAGTTACCGACTCTGTGCGAGGACAGTTTATCAGTCAGTTTACGAAACTGTGCGAGGCCAGTTATCAGTCAGTTACCGACCTCTGTGCGAAGGAACAGTTGACAGTCAGTTAGCGACCTCTGTGCGGGACAGTTTATATGTCAGTTACCGACCCCTGACTGCATCGCACCGCTGTTGTGAGCAAACAGTGAACAAGTGACTTGAGGCCATATTGTCAGTTGAATGAGTTAGAAGTATGAGGATTAATCGGTTGAGTTATGTACTCAAATTTATATATTTTAGTATAGTGGATGGTTCCATATCAAGCTGTACCCTGGTGGATCTCTGAGATAACTTCGCCTTGATGGGGGAGTGTCAAAATTATCCCAATTAACGCAAAAACTAAAGCGCCAAAAAGACGCGAAAAAAGCGGTTTGAAAAATCAACAAGAACATTACAATTTACTTCGGTCATTTTTCGGCTCAGTTCAATATTGAGCTGGGCCTTGAGGTCATGATATATAAATTCCAGGATTAGGCTTTTGCTTCAGAATCCCCTCAATATATCAGGAACTACTTTAATATTTCAGGAACTGCGATAGGCAGATCCAAACGATAAACAAATCAATCGAAAGCCCTTGAAAATGTAATGCTGATGTGCTCTTAAATTTCTGTTAAGAAAGTTCAGGCCAATTGTGGTTCGGCTCCAGGGCTGCAGAACACTCTAAATTGCACGATGTCATTGTCTTTCAAAAGTTTGCTTGTGGTAAACTCAGTCTGGTGATAAGGCAATAACTGAAACGCCATCGTTTTTTGTATCTTCTCGTGAAGTTCTTTGAACCGTATACAGTCTAGGATGACAATGTTTGAACAAAATTTGGAATTTGTATTGGGATGCCCCGCAAAATGTTATGTTCTAACAAAAACCTTACCTGTAAAATTATTTTGAAAATATTAATATTTAGAGGTAGCGCAATGGCTTTTTAAGATTACACGGTCTCTTCATTAGCCCGCCATAGACTGTGGGGGCGTTACACGCCCACCTGCTAAATTTTCGTAATAAGTCAATCGATACCTCTATAAACGTGAAACTTTGGTAACCCTCTTTTACATCGATTTAACTTCTTTTGCGAAACAAAACAATTTCGTCTTAACAAATTCGATTTATAGCGAATTTAGTGACGTCACTACTCAAGAGTTGTACACCAAAATCAGCTAAACGTTAACAGACCGTACAAATGTCATATTTGGATGAAAATGAAATTAAAAAAATGTCAAAAGATAGCAAATAGCAAGGAATACATCATGGGTTTCTCGGATTTGTAAAAAATGAGTTTTTGATAAAAAAAATGTCAAAAATTAAAATTACTCAAATCACTAAATTCGCTATAACTCTATTTTCCTTCGAAAAAAATGCTCTATTGTTCCACAAAAGACGTTAAAGGGAGTGTGCCTACTCTTTTGAAACGTCAAATATATTTATATTACGGTAAGAAGCTATGGGTTTGATCATTGGTTACGATAAAATTCACGTCTGGAGCCCTTAAAGTAGAGGTCGGGGGTAGATATTCAACTTTTGCAATTGTGCTAGTACAATGCGGATTCTATGTTTTTTCGATGTCATTTGATCGAACCTCGCACCAAAAAATGAAAAATAAATAATTAATTCAAAATTCATCAGCACCACCTAATTAATATAATTAACATAATTAGCTGTAATAAAATTGATGTATCTCCCAAACAAAGCGAGATATAGCCAATCTGAAGTTGCATACCCCGACTAAATCGACTATAAGGATGTCAAAAATAATGTTTTTAGTCGGGTAGTTACCATTATTTTCGACCAATCAGATGTGAGCACGGTGTATCTCCCAAACAAAGCCAGATACGGCCAATTTCAAGCTACCTTCCCCCACTAAATCAACTTTAAGGATCTCAAAATTAAGATTTTCAGTTGGGTAATTACCAAATGTCTCTACCTATTTTAGCATGATATATCTCCCAAGTAAAACCAGATATGGTAAATTTGAAATTACCCCTCCCCACTAAATCGACTATATACGGATCTCAGAAAAAAAATCAGGTTACACAATTCATAACCCAAAAATCAAAATATACCATTTTTCGAACAATCATCTGAGTTCATCTCAGTTCACCTCGGGGGCGGATCCAGAAAATCTTCAATCAATTGCAGTGGTGCCCCTACGTATACCCAAATCTGGAAACTCGATGAATTTGGTCCACTATATTTTTAGAGGCCCTATTTCAGCATTTTTTAACTTGCAAATGTTTGGATTAACAAATGTGCCTCTTCAGCTAACAGGAAGGTCTTTCTAGGTCAAACAGACTGGCCCCTCAGGCCGCCAGAGTAGTCTCCTCATGGCGGCATGTGGTCCCCAGGTCAATAGAGTGCCCCCTGAGGCGGCCATGGTGCCACCTCAGGCTGCCAGGGTGCCCCCTCCGGCGGCCAGAGTGCCCCCTCAGGCGACCAGAGTGCCCACTCAGGCGGCTCCTCAGGCGGCAAGAGGGCCCCCTCAGACGTCCAGAGTGGCCCCCTCAGGTGGCTGTAGGTCCCCTCAGGTTTCAACAGAAGTACTCCCCTTAAGCCGGCCAGAGTGCCCCTCATTAGCCGGCTAGTGTGCCCCCTCAGGTAGATAGATAGTAGATAGATAGATGTACATTTATTCTTGCTTGGCACGACATGGACAGTGTGAAATACAAGTGCAATTGTGCAGTGGCCAGAATGCCCCTTTCAGGCGGCTATAGTGCCCCCTCAGGCGGCCAGAGTGCCCCTCAGGCGGCCAGAGTGCCCCTCAGGCGGTCAGAGTGCCCCCTCAGGTAGGCGGCCAGAGAGAGCCCCCTTAGGCGGCAAGAGAGCTCCCTCAGCCGACCAGAGTGCCCCTTCAGGCGGCAAGAGGACCCCCTCAGGCGGTCAGAGTGCCCTCTCTGACGACGGCCAGAGTACCCCCTCAAGTTCGAGGCCCAAGGGGGCATGGCCCCCTGGCCCCTCCCTCTGGATCCGTCCACTGGTTCACCTCAGTTCATCTAGGCATATTTTAGTTATCAGTTTCATCTCAGATCATCTCAGTTCACTCTTCAAGGTCCCATTGTCAAGACAGTGACAGCGGAAACGTTGGCAATAGATAGACTCGCAGTTCGTCGTGGCGAACCAAATTGCTGGAGGATAGGCGTGAGACCACTCGCCCTCAACTGAGCACTGTACGAGCTGCCCTGGTCGGGCGACTTGGACGTCATCAACGACCGGGTACCGCCACAGTTTGTCGGACTTTTTTGTAAATCCGTTCGAGGTGCTCGACGACAATGTCGCCATCTTCGCGGACCTCCTTCGGGTAGCACAGGAACCAAGCGACGCCATTCTGCCGGCATCTCCCACATCACGACCGACAGCACCATCAGCTTAGGCGCGGGCTTGCCGTCGGCAAGTGCGGTGGCGGCGTTCTTGCGAACACCATCGTGTCCATTTCTGCCACTGGAGCCATGGTATACTACGTCCACGACCTTGTCCGTGACGCACCCTGGTCGATTCCGGCAGACTACTGGTTGGCGAAGAAGACGCCGCTTTTCAGGCACGAATTCTTAGGGTCGACACCAGTGCGGAAGGCATTGCAGAGGATGTTGTGGCTGCGCCGCCACTAGCGCACATGCGCTCTGCGACTGTCATTGTCGTCCTTACGTGGTAATATTTATAATTTGTGAATTTTGGCCTTTATAACCTGACCTTGACCCGCACTTGACATTAACAATACGTACAGGTGGCAAAATGACTACCACTATCAAATTATATGTGCAAAATAACCTATAAACATGTGTTGCATGACTTTCATATATATTTTGCGCATAGTGGCATTTTGTGACCTGACCTTGACCTTGAGCTTTGCCAAAAATCTAACTTCAGCTCGTGTAGGATGTGTGTTATACATTTGAGAGCACTTGGGATGATCATGGTTGCAATCGAAGGCTTTGGATGGCCAATTTGACCTATACACTCAAATGTCTCTATTTTGACCTTTTACCTGACCGTGACCTGACATGTGAACTGTATTTGATTATTTTAAGTTGGTTTTAGATTCTTATCATTGAGAGCTTTCCATTGCCGCCTGATGCGTCTCGCTGCGGTTATTGGTTTGGAAGATAACGGGTGGCGAAAACCACCCTTTCCCAGCCAATGGCGTTTCGCTCAGAATATAGGGCAAAACTAAAAACCGTTGGTGCTGATGGGTTTCGCAGAAAATATTTTTTACATATTTTTTCCCATCTAATGTGATCATATTACATCGAAAAAAGGACAGAATGACCAATCATACGGAACAAAAAAGCTACCCCTACCTCTTACTTAAAGGGAATGTTTCACATAACATTAATTGAGTTGAGATGGCCATTTTGCTGGATTATTGCATTTAATTAAGTAGTATAGAAGTTAAACACCCACAGAGGTCAATCGAAAGTTAAATGTGAGTTTTGTTTGACATCTTCACAAAATTAGCCTAGGTATTTAGTTCGCCTCTTAACCCGCGCCCCACTGGGCCTTTGCATTTCTTCGCCGACGGGGAGGGGGTTTTTGACACCCCCCCCCCGCTAACTCCGGCTCCCATTGAGCACTAGACAAAACAAAAACACCGTTCGACCGTTTTCCAAAAATCATTTTCGAAAAACTATTTCAGATTTTTTTCGCTCATGTCAAAACTCAGGTCACAGAGGTCATCGAAGGTCAATTTTCCAGTTTTAGGACAATCGCCTCCAGAAACCCCCAAATATCGTCAGAAACTATGCTATCTAAAACAAACGTTTTAAAGATAATTGCTAGCACATGAAATTTGCATCGCATCCAGGTCCTTCAAAATTGACCTCAGGTCAATAGTTTAGGCACAGAGGTCATTAAAGTTTAAAAAAAAGACAAAAAATACTTTCTGCGAATAACTTTTACCTAACAAGATTAAACGCCATACTGATTACGCTTTCGTGTTTGTCTTCCAAGGCGCTTTAAAATATGTAAAAATGTATCATGTTAGGTGTACTTAAAATGACCTCAGGCAAGGTCAAGTGGGACCCAGTGGGTCATGTTGCACATCAGTAGATGTGTCTTGACGAGATAAACACCTGGTGTAAGTTTGCAATTCTATATCTTTATTAATTGGCCAGAGTTATGAAAGAAAAGGTGGTTTGGTGGACCTCGGATGACCTCAGATGACCCCGTAAGGTTCTCTGAGCAAAACCTGCACTTGGATCATACATAATATCATATGATAACATCATCCAGAAGGAAATAGACTGATATCGTTGACAAAGAAAGCATTTTAATATTTCTCCATTGACTTATAATGGGGAGATCGCAAAATTGACCCGACCTAAGGCACCGATGTACCAAAAATCCAAGATATACATTGTTTAGAAGTAATGACTTAAGTGTATTCCTAATAGTTTGATATCAATCCCTTAGAAAAACTGTATCATGCACGACCGCAAACGTTTTTGAGGTAGGGCAACGTGACCTGACCTGGTGGACCTGACCTTGACCTGACACGAACTTGAATTTTCTCAAAATGTCCGGAAAGAATCAGTGAATAGTTATGCCAAGTTTGCGGCCGTTTTTTTCGTTATCTTGATAAAAACATGAGGGGTGTTAAAACCCCCCCCCCCCAGAGGCGCGGGTTAAAAGCCGATGTCGTCATCTCTCTTTATCAAATGTTGATAAAGTAGACCTGTTACATTTTGGCGATATACGTTAGCCCATACACTAGTCATTACATATTTGCAGCGTGAAGTTTTCTCTATTCCCAAAATTCCTTCATAGGGACGTCATCAGCCCAATACTAAAACTGTGTTTTCATGAAAGTGAGCAGCTGTTGTGAAAACAAAGTTCAGATCGTTTCGCGAATTACTTCATATTTGCACCACAAGCGGCGTTACATGGACAAACTTTCAGAGAAGTTGAACATTCCTTGTAAGTTGAATTTTATTATATTCGTTCATTTGTTTTGTTTTCAAATTCATCAACGATCCCATTTGCCACTATAAACAGAGTAACGAAGATGTTACCTACAACGAACAATGTATGGGGTTGTATATAGTTATCGAGGCTCTGTTCGGCAGCTGCTATCAATGCTCACGAGTTGTTTTCTATTGGCCAGCGCTAACAATTTATGCTAGCGTTGTAATTTAATAGCAAGCTTTAGTAGCGAAGCTGTCTCTGGCGCAATAGTCGAAATGAACAGTACTGCCAGATGTGATGGCGACTTTGGAATATCTCGAGCAACTAAGTAGTCCTGGGGGAAATGAAGTACATGGCTAAATTCAGAAAAAATATGCTCTACAGACTAGTATCAACAACTCCACATGACCAATGTGAGTAGGCACACTCCCTTTAATGTGTTTTTGTTTTCATTTCAGCTCGTTTTAATGGGAAAGGATGTGAAGCAAGCAAAAGTCGATGTGATTGCCAAGCTGTCAAAATATGCCACCATGCTGGAAACGAAGAAAGGCAATGACAAGCAGCTTCAGAAAAATGCCAGGAAGCTTCTGCGCCTGAAGGAGGAAATGCAGATTGCAAAGGTTGGTTTCTACTTTGTGTGGTATTGTATTGAAGTTGTTGAATTGGCATGTCGTGCAGTATTTCCTTGTTGATGTGGGGGATTGTGTTAGCATGTGTTGTGGAATATGCATATCCAGCGTTACTAGTGATATTTTAGCTACAAGGTTATAAATATTTTGCTTCAAGAGTATTCTTTAAACTAAGGTATGCGTTCCTCAGTAAATGTGTATTATGCATTAAAGGGAAATAATCACCTTTTCGCACAAATATGGAGTTGACTTAAAAACGATAGACGAGACAAAAATATATTGTAAATTAATAACATTTTGCATAACCAGTGTCCCAAAATTTGTCGATTTGGGTGGGAGATGACATCCAACAGTGAATAATTTTCCACTCTCATTCTGCATTGTTTTAGGAAATAATTTTCACTCCCAATTATGGTGAATTGTGTATTGAGTCTGATTAAATAAAATATTGACTAAAGATATATGATTTCATCAACCATTGCCTTTTCATATTCAAAACAGTAATCAATATCGTACCATTTTCTGCATGATTTTCCACTCTCATGTTCTTTTTGGGCAACAATTTTCCACTCTGACACCCAAGCAAAAATAGAATCTTGGGACACTGTGCATAACAATATTCCTACCGAAGTATATTTCAAGTTAAAGTTGATAACCGTTCCACAGCTTCAATGACCGGTACTTGCTGGCTGCTTGCAAGTACTTTTGGATCTAACTAAACTGCGGGCTTTTCCCGTCTTGTTTTCTTACGCAATGGACTGGAAAACATATTTTGAATTCTCTTTTCGATGATATGACCGTCGTTCCTCTACATTTGATAGCCATTGAATACACAAGGAAACAAATAAGCGGTTTACTTTGGCCGCATAGTTTACTAGCCGCCGCCTTAGTCACTATGGTTTCCTAGTTGTACTTGTTTTGAAATTGTTTCATACGTTTTCAACATTACGAGTTTTATATAACTTTGTATCTGGCTGTATCCAACACTGGTTTATATCACTATGGCGAAAAAAAGGAAGAACAATACAAAACTGGCAATTCAATCGGAAGTTCAACTTAGCCACCCACGACGGCCTATTTAGTATCGGCGATTTGTGTTATTGACCAATCAGGGACGTTGTCACGCGTCTTGGCGCACTTGCTTCATTTCTGGGCTTATGGCTTGTTGACATATAGGACGTATGAAGGGGAGCGTTGTCAGTGACCGTCATGAAACTCATTAGGTATTTGTTGGGCGCAAATTGACCCAAAGGTGTCGGCGCGCCCTTAAACCTCAATAAACAAACATTAGGTATTTGCTTTGTTTTCCTAACATAACATCTCCAGCGTGGTGGTGAATCTTGTAACATAACTTATTATTTCAGATCTATTAATTCTTTTAAATTAATCCGGGCATAATATAAATTGGCGAATAATGTTCTCTATTACTTACGCGGATATGCACTAAGAACAACATTTTAAATTGCTAATCAAATTTATTAATTATAGATTATTATTATCCTGTTTTTCACCTACCTTTTTCAAGATATCAGATATCATTCCAGCACGTTAACCAGCCCTATCGGCCTGGGGGGATCATTTTTGATCATCCCCACCCCATCTAATAAAATATTGTTTGGGAATAGCGGAGACAAAATTCGGCGTGCATTGTCGGCCTAAAAATATTTAGGCATATTCGGGGGCTTCATTTGGACACCTGAATTAATTCCATTATTTATTGTGAAGTGGTGACCTCACAAGAATCATCCCTCTAAGGCAGAGCCACCACCAAGTTGATCCTTCTAACGTCAATTGTTGAATCCCTTTGGTAAGAATAAACCATTTATGTTGTGGTCCGTTCTAAATAGCTCAGGCATATTTGAGTTAGATTATTTGAACTTGCATGTGATGTTCTATACAAGGCCTTCAGTAATATCACATCTACGGCTACAATTCGCCTTAACTATCTTCGTATACTCTATGTATCGAGTAAAACTACCTAAGGTCAAAGGTTCGAATTTTGGTTGGTGAACTTACCCCATTATAACAACTTATCATACCGGTAAGGAATTATGCTATAGAGGCTATTTAAGGAGGTGGCCATTGAGATTTAACCATTTTAACCTTTGTTAGCAAACACCTAAAATTATTGGTTTCCGTGTATAATCGGGTATATATGCAGAGCAATTGGTGTAAGGTTAACAATCAAAGTTTTATAGAAGATTAATAACACGATAGTAATACTACCACTTACTCAATGTTTCAACGCTTAATTTACAAATTAAAAAGCATATAAAAATATAAATTAACTTTGAAAACATCAGAGCCAGTGTATCCCATCAATATATCCCATCCACTACACTTAGAGGGCGCGGGCGCACCATAACACGGCTCTTCTGCCGGCGCAGGTCTTAAATCCAAGAATTTTTGTTCAATCGGATTTTAACATTACTCGCTGGACAATCTACTCTGGAGAGAACAAGAGTCGCCGACCTACGGGTCAAATATGGAAAGACAACGGTAGGACGTTGTGACAACGCAACAATGAAAACTATTTTGATGTAATTTTATTTCAATTACCAGTTATCTGGTCGCTTTATTTGGACTCTTGTTATTCCATTGCAGTGGCGCACATAAATGATAATTTTTCATGATAAAATGGCAAAGTGTTGATAAACCAGTAACGAAACTATTAAACTCCTAATCTACTTCCATGGACGAAAATTAATGACACTTACCCGGCACTTCTGTTACGCTATCAAAGGATTTTGTTTATAGGCCGCACATCAATTTCTTAGGCCACTTTATATACAGGCTTACCTCCAAAGATCGTAACGACAAAGCCAACATAAATATCTAAAATAAAATATTACTATATACTAACTAAAGCACAACATTGTATGAATACTAGACCGATATTTGAATTACAGGCTGTAAACCATTAAGAATAGTCACTGCTTCTATCAAGAGGATACAAAAACTTTACTGGCCAAGCATTTCAATCACTAAAACTAAGGGTATGCATAGAAGCTCGAGAGTTAATGTTGTAAAATAGTTGAATATCCAAGTATCAAATGTAAAAAATGACGGGATAATACAAGTACCGCAGATAAAAGCAAATTAGGAAGGACTAAAGATATCACTTTGCAGCCAACCAGATATTAGCACAGTAAACCACTGAGAGGTTGTCTTTTAAGAATAATAGGGACCACTCCACTTTCCCAAAAGTTCTCCACAAGAAATGTAACGCAGCTGTTGGCTGGCCAGTGAATGGATGGCGCGAAATGTGATAATACTTGCATTGCCAAAACAAGCGATTCCAGACACTTTATCCTCACTTAAGCCATTGCTCAACTCTATTGGAATGAGAAAGATACGTGTTATATAATTTGGCAAAGACTGACGTCATATGAAGGAAATTTTTGGGGAATAAAGAAAACCCTTCACGCGCATAATATGACTGAGTGTATGGCTAATTATTTGTCAAAGGTAAAACAAGTCGACTGTAATCATATAGTAAAGAGAGACCGACGACATCGGATCAGGGTTCTCCATGTCAAATACATTGGGACTGATATTTGTCCTGTGGCACAGATTGTCAAAATCAAAACTAAACCTCTCTCGTGTGGGACTCGACCTCAGGTGGTCTGTGATTTAATAAGGCTTGAGAGTCCTATACGTGACATTTGCCAATTGCCAAGCCCAAAAATGGTGCGGGATATCTCAAACTAAATCTAAAACTATTGCTTGGTGAAACACGCCGCGCACACTGCTCTTCCCGTGAGTGAATATACGCAAAAACAGCTTAGAGATCAAGCAACTAAAGAGACACCTTAATATATTTCTTAATTGTCATTAAACTCTGTATCCAAAAAGCGCAAATAACAAACACCAACAATCATTAATTTCATTACTTTTAAAGAATCATAAAAGACTGTTTAACGAAAATTGTAGAACCACCCAACTACAGAATGGAGCATTGATGCGATTTGGCGTCGAGTAGTGCGGTTGTTTTTATCATAACCAGAGACAAGGGATTATTCAACTTTGAAACGACCATTTTTTCTGACACCGTCAGCTGCCGCTATTGACAATTGAGGATGAGAACGCCGATAGCGCTATACATTGTTGGTTCCTGTTAAAGGATTAATCACGAGTTTCCGTCCCTGAAAGGAAATGCACCTCTTTTCAGTTGTATTGCTTAGAACCACGTTTAACGACATATAGAGAGTGACTCGGCCGCATTTTAAATCCATTAGTTTCAGCATATCAGCGTTTAAACTTGACATTATTCAAGACTTTGTATCTGATAAGAGTAACTTGATCGGGATTATCTGTCACCACTATTTAATATCTCTATCCTTGGGGCGGCGCATAGCCGGGCGTAAAGTAGAGACGGAATGGTTCTAACCAGCAAGTACTGCAAAAAGTAACGCGGTGGCATCACCGAAGCAACTTTGAAAACGTCTTACTAAAGAAGATGCATTTTCAAAAAAAATGTGGTAACCGTGGCCTCTACCACCTTTAATAAGTACGCTTTTACTATGTAACTCAATTTTCTGGAAACCCGTAATAATCCCTTTAACTGAATCTACCGCATCTGCGGCATTGAGTCGTTGCCATGGAAACGTGACAGACTCTTTTCCATTTGTATTTCTCCGGAATTCGGAGGACCATCATAAGAAAAAACCTCGGTCGGAAAAACTTCATTAATGCTGGGAATCAAAATCCTTCGTAAAAAGTAAAAAAACTTTCTTTACATTAAAAGGATCATAAGACCTGTTTTTCCACTTTTATTGGAGTGGCAATGCAGTTTGGTACACGAGGCTAAGTTATATTGCAGATTTTAGTCATAAAGCTTGAAAATGTATACCAAAATCACGTTCAAACTTCGTAAGCGTTCCACGCAATAAGTGCTTCCTGGTTAGAGCCGTAGAAATAAAACACGTAAACCCGTGCCTTTTCTTCCGTATCTCCTGCAATGATTATGGGTCTCAAATAGCGGAAAAGGCAAAATTTAGTTCATAACTAGTTGTAACAATTACATCCATTTCATGCAAATGATATAATGTCATATTCTAATGACTCGGGCATCCACGTAATCATCCATAATAGTTGACCCAAACGCCCCGATCCGAAGGTTGAAGGGATGACCACCGCCCGACCATTCTAAGCCCTCAAAGAATAACAATTAAAAGGTATGCAGACATAATTCGTTGGCACGTATGGGAAATCAGTTGAAAGATGACTTAGAAAACCATTTTTATTATAGGACCGATATATTCGGCCTGATGCGCGTACATCGTCCTGCTTTTCAACATCGATCGATGTCCCTGGATCTGTTGATAATTTAGTAGCCGTGTTGGGATATTCCGCACGATTGCAGCGGGCTACATGATCGCGAAATGCCACCAAACTTTGTTTGCACTGTGGTTTACACCACGTGTTTTTACATTGTGCGTTGCTTGTATTAGAGCGCAATATTAACCTTGCCTCGTTTTCTCTTTTTTGCATTTGACTAGAATTGCTAGTGCTGATATAGATCTGATTGTTAATTAATAACAAAAAGCTTATCAAAATAAGCTTTATTAATATACAAAATTCGTTGAAAAGTGGGATATAACGTGTCGATAAATATTGTTGCATCGCTTCCATCCTCAGAAAATTATAGAAGAAGATTCGAAAAGGTCTTATGAATCCCTTTAACTTTCCATCATTTACATGAACTTTCTCAATGCCTAATCATTTTGGTAAGTGTGGTGGCGGACTCGACCAACCTCAATTGGCTGGAAGAAAACTGAACTTTGAACGCGATATTGGCGACTGGGGCGCGAATTTAAAAAAAAAACGGACCTTTCATGGTGCTTATCAAATTCGGCTGTTCTTTAACACATCAAATTTTACTTTGAGTGGACAGTGGACAAAAAACGGACAGTTATGGTGGCAGTGTCCCTTTAAAGGAAATAGTTCACCTTCAACGTGGGTTTTGAACTGAGATAGCAGTTTTGTAGCCCGTGTTAAAACCCCTGACTGCAAGTTTTTTGGGCTGAAAGGGCTCTCCAGCCAAATATATTAAACTTTTTGTCGAAGGATTGTGGGCCTCAAACACCTGGCCAGAGGCTACTGTGGGCCTCACACGCTTGGGCAGAGGCTGTACAGTTATCTTACGCGACTATACATTCGAATCTGATTGGCTGAGCTGCGTTTGACGTTGCGGAGAGTACGCATGATAGTTTTGAGGTGAATTATAATTTACGTCCTTCTGTCCTGAATACGGCGCGAGTAGTGCCGTTATTTTTGACATTTATGAAAAAGAAGTTTTATTTTCCTAAAATATATTTATCAAACTTAGAGGTTGGTTTGGAAAAAACAATTCCAATGTAACTTCTCCTTAAAAGCGTGGGAACGCTACAACTTTGAATAGCAATTTATTTTAAAAGGAAAGATTGTATGCAAAATGTGAGGAATTTACAATATAATTTGGTCTCTTCTGTCGGTTTTAAGTGATAACTCCATTTTAGTGGGAAAAGGTGATTATTTCCCTTTTAAGAGAATACCTATGCAGTATGCATTGGATCAGGCCACTTCCCACTTATGTCAGAATCATTATTTTAGCTTATTCTTGATGACCGAGGTTCAATTGTTGCTCAGTGGTCTCTGCAAGGTCAGGGAGGTCAATCATTAATGTTTTGAAGCGCCTTGACGAGACAAACTTGATGGTATTAATATTACTACTATATGTTCATTGTTCAACTAACTCAGACCAGTGGCGGCGCCAGCCTTCCGTGGCTGGTTAGGCAACGCTTCCGGGCAATCCCTACTTCTATGCCAATGCCAATGTGGGATCAAACAAATCGGCCAATATCAAGACCAATAAAGCCACCTATCGAGTAATTCGTTATTAAACTGTTAACTGTCAAGTAACGAAAATAGTGTCTGATGGTGGGCGCTACCTACTATAAATGTAAGTGTTAGTTACTAAGCTTTTCCGCTTATAGAGGACGCCCCCATCAAAAAGGACCAATTGGCTACTATCGTGATTTAAGGGCCAAAACTATTGGCGATATACTGGACCTAGCCAAGACTTTTCAGCAAAAGATTTTTTGGCTATAGCTGGGTTAGCGTGACTTTAAGTGCCCAAGTTATCGTCTCTTCGGTAGCCTTGGTTTGATACGGAAAACCAAGGACGAATACAGGTAAATTAGAACAGTATAAAAAGCATATAATGATGCAAATATTAGAACGCAGTTTTACTCTGCATAGGTTAGCATGGTCAATTTGTTACCATTTGAACACAAAACATGTATACATTTAAGACAACGAAACTTTTTGAAACAAAGCAGTGCGATAATAGGGTCTAAATTTGGTTAGACACTGCCTAAGTGCCTTAATGAGCGCACCGCCCAACTGATTCAGACGGAGTGAGTGAGTAACGCGAAGCGTGTAAGACACGAACCGCTACTTAACAGATGGGACTCAGAAATCTGTCCTTCATTTGCCGTTGCTTGCTTGCTTGCTTGCTTGCTTGCTTGCTTGCTTGCTTGCTTGCTTGCTTGCTTGCTTGCTTGCTTGCGCGCGCGCGCGCGCGCGCGCGCGCCCCCATGTGTTTCAGGCATAACTCCTGTTTCACTGCACTGATTATGCAAAGGTATACACTGACGATTGTCGTAAAGTAATACATGGTATAGGCTACGTAACAATATTTAACACAACTAAAGAAACTTTAACCATCCATGAATAAACAAAAATAAATGCCGGTTGGAATAAGCACGTGCTTTGACTTCGAATTCATCTCCGCTGTCCGTAACTATCTTGTCAGAATCAGAACGAAAAATAGCTTAGTCATAGAAAAGTGCAAGTAAGTAGTTCTTTGCTATACATTGACGGAAGGATTTTGACGAGGGATTAGAATGGAAATAATTTTTCGGACTTTCATCCCCGGCAGTTGTGTAAGACTGTACATGTACAGTCTTGCACAACTGACGAGGATGAAAGTCCGAAAAACTCTTTCCATTAGTCCTTTGCTATTACAGCAACCAACAATGCTTATCCTTAGCCGGACACAAATGCAATAACTCGCTCCGTCTGCTTCATCCCTTGCATGTTTTACTAATGAAATATATTAATGAAAACATGAAAAATGACCTCGTGGTCTTCAGTGACCCCTGGAGCCTTAACTATTGGTATGAGCTTAAATTTGAGGACACCTATGGGCTTTGGCTATGAATTTTTGCATGAGCCATTGATTTTGTTTTCGTTTGTTCCTCGCTATCGTAGTCCCCGAGATATAAGAGTGTTACTGGAGCAAAGTCCTTTGTTTGGACAACTTAATCTTTGATGACCTCTGGCGATCTAAATATTGATCTGATCCAAAATCCGCGAAATTTCTTCGAATGTCAGTCAGAGCTTTCGAACTATTGTGTTTTGCGTCTGTAGTGTTCGAGTTAGGTGTGTGTGGGGGGCATTATGACCATATATGGCATTATGACTGACAGCTGTCCTGTATCATTGTACCCGCTTCGGAAGTGGAGCTAGTGGAATTGTCTTCAGCATTTCCGTCCGGCGAAACTGTGCTGCAATAGGCTTACTGGTGGTCTATGCGAATCGAAAGCTTAGCACCTTGTACTGACAATGCTGCTGTCTTTGATTAGATCTGTGGTGTGCGCCGCAAACGCATGTTTAAATGTGGCCGGTAGTGCGTTCAGCGCACCACGCGTGTTTTGCCAGATTCACGGTTAACTAGGGCTGAATGTTTGGAACTGCCTACATTCCAATCTGTGACGTTCCCCTTTTGTTCTGTTGTGCAGAAACTGACGGAGGATGAAGTAGCAAGGTACGCTGTCGCAGAAACTAAAAATCTGGAAAATGTGCTTACCAACCAAGACACTCCGCTCGACGTTCGAGCGAAAGCGCGCATCGCATTGTTGCCCGTTTTCCAAGAGATGTTGCAGAAGTTCCGGCAGCAACACCCCACGTGGGAGAAAGATGTGCCCCAATTGCTGCTCAAGATCAAGCCGCTGAAACCGAAGGCGCCGAAGAGCGGTGATGGCTCGGCCGATGACGATGAAGAGTCAGCTGATGATGGTGGCGAAGGAGGTGAAGAAGAAAGTGACGAGGAGGAAGAAGACGAAGAGCAGGAAGAGATGGGCAGTGATGAGGACGCCGAGGAGGAATCTGAGACTGCGAATGGATTGGTAGAAGAGGAAGGTGATAGCGACGATGAAGATGTTGACGCAGAAGACTCAGATGAGGAAGAAGTTGCTGTAAATGGTGCTGCAGGCTCAGATGAAGAAGATGAAGACGATGACTCCGAGGACGAGGACGCACCTGACTCAGAAGAGGCCGATGTAAACATTGCCGCCAGATTGATGCAAGCTGGTGTTAACATGGAATCTGAAGATGATGAAGAAGGCAGTGAGGAAGATGATGAGGACGAGGACGGCGAAGAGGAGGAAAGTGACGAAGAGGATGACGATGAAAGTATGTCTGAAGATGATGCAGCTGTCCCTGCTCCTAAGGCTGCCCAGGGAAAGAAGAGGCCTCTGGATGCCAAGAAGCAGGAGATCAGCAAAAGCAAGGGGCAGATGAAGACCAAGCGTATAAAGCTGGACAAAGCTGATGAAGATGAGGACGACGATGACAACGATTCGGAAGACGAGCCGGGGGCCGACTCGAAGCGCTCATCTTTCTTCACGGGCGGCGACGATGACGACGAAAGTGAGGTAAGACCAGTATTACAGTGTTTTCATTCATTAACTTTTATTATTTTTGTTTTAATTACATATCACGGGATTTGTTAACAAATGGCATAATGTGACCTATTGTTTTTTCTCTCTCTTTCTTTCAATAATACCACTTATCGCCGTTGGTGCCGTTGGTCGTGGTATTTTTTCGGCAGCAACCGTCTAAAGTATCCCATACCAGGGTCTAGTTTATGGATATTGTTTCCATTGACCACTGGTGAGATCCCATGTTAGCGTGCCGCTTCTGACCTCTCCCCGCGTCGCCAGGAGGAGGACGCCGAGGAAGACGATGACGGCGCCGGCGAGGAGAAGCCCAAGAAGAAGAAGAAGCTGCTGGAGCCCGGCTACCTGGACGGCAATGCCAGCGACTCTGGCGACGAGGGGGGCGGCACGCCGCGCGGACGGGGACGCGGCGGTGACAGGGGCGGCTTGAGGGGACGCGGTCGGGGCAGTTTCGACCGCGGAGGCAGGGGCGGCGGGTTCAGGGGAGGACGGGGTGGGTTTGACCGAGGTGGAAGGGGTGGATTCGGGGGCCGCGGAAGAGGAGGCGACAGGGGCGGTCGGGGAGGTTTCGACCGGGGCAGGGGCGGTCGGGGAGGGTTTGACCGGGACGGCTCACGTGGTAGGGGCGGTCGGGGAGGCTTTGACCGGGATAGCTCGCGTGGCAGGGGCGGTGACCGGGGCGGCCGTGGAGGGTCCTCGGACAGGGGCGGTCGCGGCAGGGGCGACTCAGACGGTGGATTCCGACCTCGTGGACGCGGTGGGTTCCGCGGGGGTCGAGGCGGCTTTGGAGACGACAAGGGACGCGGCAGAGGAGGCTTTGGTCGCGGCCGCGGCTCGGACCGAGGCAGCAGAGGTCGCGGAGGCTCCTCCGATGGTGAGTACTGGCGACACAGAGCGGCGCTGTAGAGCACCTTCTTTATTGGGAGGGCGACTTGATTGAATTACAGACCGCCGCTATTGTTTGCCTTTGATTGGCTCGTGGTCTTATTATCGTCAACCCACGTAAGCGATGAAGTACATTTTGTACTATTGCTCAATTGCATTTTTCATTTTTTCAATCACCGAATATCTTAAAAACATTGTATTTTTAGCGCCACAATTAACCAAGCAAATATGCATATTATCTCAGCCAGTAATATAATATCCATGGGATATATCAATCATTCATAAGTTCACAAATTTGTGAAACCAGTCAGCATTCATGCTGGCTGGTGTTTGAGTTGGTGACTAAGTCCACGTCTGACGCTGGTCTGGTGGTAACGTCTGACGCTGGTCTGGTGGTAACGTCTGACGCTGGTCTGGTGGTAACGTCTGACGCTGGTCTGGTATGTTTCAGGCGCGCACCCATCTTGGGCAGCCAAGAAGGCCCAGAGTCCGGGCATCGGCGGTTTTGAAGGGAAGAAGGTCAAGTTTGATTAGCGCTGCTAGTCGTTTGAGCTCTGCAATGAAGTATACATTTTAGAATGCTATTTTCATCGGGTTTGTGCTCCCATATGGGGCGATCAGAAGTACAATATTGTCGGCGTTGAATGTACTTTGTGGCGAATAGTTTCATATACATTTGACGGCGCTTAATATCAGTGCAGCCGTTGCATTGCCTGTTTTCGCAAGGCTGAACAGTGGTGGACGGTCGCACAGACGGTTGGTTGGTGACATGATACCCTCAGGGTCCGAGTGGCAGTCTGATCTCTGTGGCATTGGGCATGTTGCCACCTCACACCATCGGTACGTTTGACAAGTATGTCTTGTCACCATTGACTTGTGTGCAACGGGAGGTTGTAATACAATTGTTGGAGTGAACATTTGCTTTTATTCGACGTTACTAGATCGTAGGGACAAAGCATCAGCAAGTCAAAGGAAGAAATGGAGGGGTATTGGAATGAACCATGACATCGTTTGGATGTTTGCTGGAATAAAACAGCGTGATGTTACCTTAATGCACATGTGGCGTACTTTTCCATCCAGGGAGCAAGAGTGTCGTCACGATCTGAAAATTACTAGGAACAAATTCAGGTTCACGTGTGCTATAACATGGGACCATATTAAAGGGAATAGTTCACCTTGAAAGTTGTCTTGAAATTCAACCATACGGTGCATCTTGAGCTGGCAAAACTAACGAATTATGAAACTTTGGTTCGGACGAAGTGATGGATATATGTGGAGAAAGAAGTAAGTTTCACTTTGTATTTCACGAGAAATCGTACGATAGCAGTTGGCGTGCTGGCTCCGCCAGACGCCAAGTACAGTCTCTGACAAAGGGTTGCCGCGCAGCCCGGGCGACTGAGCGGATATTAACGAGGCGTCGTGATCAGTTACTACGTGTCAGAGAGTGTCCTACCTCCGTCGTCCGCCTGGCCGCGAACTACCAAAGCTGTTTTCGGGGAGGGTCGAACAAAATGCAGACTAATCCTGTGTCGAAACTACTTTACGTTGCGAGTAATTATTCTTCCACGAATACTATTTATCTCACGCTCTGCTCTAACAAGAAATGCTATCTCAGTTTCAAAACCCCATGTTAAACGGTGAACACTCCCTTTAAGACCGGGCCGGGGGGGGCGTTTAGACGCCCCCCCTCAGGTTTTTCCAGGATATCGGGAAAAACGGCGGCCGGCGTAACTCCGCCAAATTTTCAGTAATCTTGTTCATTGATCTTGCCCATGCCTTCTCATTCTTTTTACTTCAGGTCATGTCCAGCGTCAGCAAGCCGGGTTGTGACCCACCGTACAAAAAAAATTGCGGCCTACCAAAAGCCAAGTTTTAGTTGAATCGTTTTCTTACTTACAGGATTTCATGAGGACATTACTACTATAGTTTGCTATAATCTCGGATTTTTTTATATCGTTGACACCTACAGGTCATGGGTGCATTCGTGATCCTCACCATTATAAGTTACTGGGAATATCAAATGATTTATATCTATGCGAGCATGGAAGTATCACCCATTCCTTCGTTATATCATGGTTATTATAGGCCATTCCTTGGAAGATCGAGGTGCAGTCTTTGTTCTAGTATCCTACAGGGTCAGCCGAGGTCATCAGACGGTCACCAACCACTTTTTGTTCATAACTCTCGATACAATTAAGATGAGAAGTGAATAACAACACTCATCAAGATGTGGTTTATATGTCAAGAACCGCGTCTCCCAAATGCGACATGACCTTATGGACAATTCCTGATGTTTTTTGCCAGAGAGTGATGAATTTTCAGAGGACGTCACTTTCCCAGAAGGAGGTGGATATTGAGGATCATTTGTATGATAAATAATTGAAAATATGTAAAATAGAATATGATAATATGTAGATAGATACCATATCTAAAAAGATAGATAAACAATAAACGACAACAATAAATAGCACGAACGAGCACACAAATTGTGAGATATGATATTACCCCGGTGCTATGCCACTGCGAACCCGCCATATGGCCGAGTTGTCTAATGACGGCGGCCATATTGGTAATCAAATGAGCAGTCGGCGGCTGTGTTTAAGGATAGGTGGGCGGGCACCACAGCAGCCGACATTTTACAATATATTGCGCGAACTACTATGGAGCGCAAAAATGACTACACCACAGACAGACTTGTAATGACTTCAGAGTGATCATGGGAATTTACTCATGACGATCAACCATTTTTTGGATGATCAATGAGTCTGAGTCGACTCAGTTTTTAAAAGGCTCGGGACTTGAGTCAAGAGTAAAAGTCGATTCAATGTTTGAAAACAGAACTTGAGTCAAGTTGAGTCAGTTCTTCGGTTGTGAGTCAGACTTGATCGCTCAAACAAAAATTTGTTGAACACAAAGGTCCACACAACACATCAACAGGGACAATAGATAAGGAGGCATAGGCCACACCCGTCACCTGAGCAAACCAATTATACGCACTAGATAACATGCGATTTTTATGAACTGCGGACCCTATCACCCCCCCCAGGTTAACATCAACTAATAATGGCAAATTGTATGATGAGTCAATTGATTCGAAATCAAATGATTTTTGAGTCGAGTAGAATCAAATTGTTAAAAACTGCATTTGAGTCCATGAGTTGAATTGACTCAAATTTTTAAAAGCGGGATCTTGATTCATAGAGTCGAGTCGACTCAAATTTGTTTGAAACATGCACTTCGAATCCAAGAGTTTGAGTCAGTTCTTCGGTTGTGAGTCAGACTTGAATCGACTCAAACAAATGTGAGTCAAATGCAACAGCAACATAGCCAAGGGGGTACTGGGGCGACGCCCCTTCACCTGAGCAAACCCATTTACGCTAAATAGAATCACTGGCGGATCCAAAAAGTGTGATTTTGACAGTTTGGGGGGGGCCAAATCCCAAAAATTATCGCATTATTCTGAAAACTCATCGGATTTCGCTTGCATATGCATCAATAACTGATTTAAAACAAACTTTCTCTAGTAAAAGTTGCTTATGTTGATTTACGACAAACTCAGGAAATTGACAAATTTGCGCCGATTTGCGGTGGCTTTGGGGGGGCATGGCCCATTTTGCCCCCTGGATCGCCGTTGAATAGAATGCGATTTTGCTCTGCACCGACCCCCGGCCCCCACCAGGTTTAACATCAAGCAATAATGAAACTTGTGATGAGTCAAACTGAGTCGACTCCTTTTTTTAGTCGAGTCGAATCAATTTGTTAAAACTGCACTTGAGTCATAAGTTGAGTTGACTCGATTTTTAAAAGCTAGACTTGAGTCATGAGTTGAGTCGACTCATTTTGTTTTAAACACCACTTGAGTCAAGAGTCGAGTCAGTTTTTGGCCTCTTGAGTCAGCGCCTTCGAGTCGACCTCAATAAATGATGAGTCATCTACAAGTCTGCACGACATTGTTTAATTGAAAAGCAAAATAATATGGTGAAAAATATTGCATCGCCTGCAAAAATAAAAAAATGAAAAGTCTAAATCAATTCTGCAATTCAATTTGGAACATTGTGGTAGGTAGTGTAGTCATATTCTCTACGACTAGTAGTATTGGCTCAATATATTTAAAATGTCAGCCTGGGTGCCCCGCCCGCCTATCCTTTAACACAGGCCGCCGACTGCTCTTGTGATTACCAATATGGCCGCCGTCATTAGAAAAGTATTCCGGCCAATGCGCCTTCCATCTCTATAGAGTTCAGTGGTATCTACATACCCTGACCCTGCCCCCTTTTCAGACCAGACCCATAGACTAAATAACGCTTCAACTTTAAGGTCTGTATAAATACCAACTGCAATAGTAAATGTTCCCACCTACGTCAACCATTCTCAACTTCGTGGGTTACAGGACCGTCTTTTATATGACGTCAATGAAGCGTAATCCTGTGACTTTCAGTTGGAAAGAGTGACGTCGATAAATTGTATACTCACCAAACATTGACGTGGAGAACCGATGTTCACCTCTCCGGATGTAAAATTTTCAGCAAAATATCGAGTTAAGATACCTATAATGCCACCTGATTTTTTTTTTCGAAAATAAATTTTGCAGTCTCAATGATGCACTTTTCAGTTCCAAAGAGACTTCCTAGTTCCTCGTTGGCAATTTCCAAGCTGAATCGACGTCCCTCATAAAATACTCATTAAAAAAATGGAGACATTCTTTATGTGATTTTTCTTTGCAAAAGTGCGACGCATACATCTTAAAGAGAAAACAATACAATTTTGCATTGATAAATGTCTAAATGTGTTGATATTATAATACATATATTGGAGAACTACCGCTGGGCTGCTGCATGGCGTTTCGCACGTTTTTCGGGGAAATAAATAATTAAAATAGTCACGTAACTTTACTGTACCTAAGTTCAAAGGCCTTTCAAGCAGAAAAATGATCCCTTATTCCATCTGTGTCACTGTAAAGTTTCTCAGATGGTTGAAAAGCTCCTAAACTGAAAAGTGGAAAATTTTGACGTCTTTCGCATGAAGTTTTTTATCGAATGTTACCTAAGTTTGCTCAATTTGCTTCATATGGCAGCAGCTGAATATTTAGACATCTCTGGCGCAGTAAATGCACGAAACAAATTCTTCCGACATGGGTTTGTTGTGCATGTGCAATGTGCATGTTCAAGGCTCTAGTCCACTACGCACTAGGGTGTGTCACTAGTAACAGATCAAGCCCTTCCGCTGATTTTCCTTGTCCCTGTGTCCATGGANTTAACACCGGAAACCTTCATATCTAACAAAAGTTGGTGGGGCAGAACACAAAGTTAGTGGGGCAGTTGCCCCACAATTTGAATAGGAAACTCCACCCGTGACCACACCTCCAAAAAAGTTTGTGTTGGTACTTGGTACCACAGCTACAGTTTTTGACCGATTACCTTCAAACCTATATAATTGTACAAGATCATAGGTATTAGGTACCTAATTCGCACATTTTTATTATTATAAATCGGTGACCTAAGGTCGGATCAATTTCGTGACCTCCTCCCATTATAAGACTGTGTTCTGACCGTCACATTCCCGGCGGGAATTCCTGGAATCCACGGCGGGCATTTTTACTCTACTGCAGTTCGGCAATGTTATCATACATTGGTATTCCTGTTAACTCTTTGCTACGGGAATCGGCAGAAAGCACTTTTCTACCGATTCCCCAGCCCCGCGGGAATTGACGGGTCAGATCACAGCCTAAGTCAGCGGGGAAATATTAAATTGCTTCATCTTCGAGGATATGCTGGTTGTTGTTGATTTGGGCTTTAGGGCGCCGTAACTACTGAGGTTATGTGGCGCCCATTTCGAGGATATGCATATCAGTCCAATTTAGTACCAAGTATCCATGTGTCAAGTATCCATCATGTAATCATGGGATATTATTGATGATATAAGTGCAATTTTTGTTCAGTGACCCCTATATGGTCTTCCGAGGTCACTAACATTTGTCAATAACTCTCGATGGAAGGAATGATGTAAACTGCTAAAAATTGCAAAATTTATAATTTGATAAATGTTGATGAGTGCTCTGATGTTGGATCACGTGAGCTCATATAATTCTCATTTATAAAATTAGTGTTTTTTTGCATGGCAGGTTTTCGGAGTACCACGTGATCCGAGAAGTTAACAATCAGTCATCCTATTCCACCTACTCCACTCTCATTTATCAATATTACGTAACAACATAATACACTACTTCACCGAGAGGAGTTGGTGGCTGCTCAGGGCAAATTCGATCACACCCATTTACCGACATATATCCAGTCCACCCATATTCCATGTCAAAATTATAATGAACATTTTTTACCTCGCCCTTGGATTTTCTTGAAACTTTGTGGACATGTTGTGCTATGGGTATGATCACCATATGTTTTTTTTTTTATATTTTGACCTTACGTCACCGAGCTAGAGGTCATTGAGCTTCGAACTGACGACATTGCATTCCAAAGTTAAAGAGCTTAGTTTTAACTTTTAATGGTAACTTTTCCATTTTTTGCTAGCATCACGAAACAAAATCCGTGCAATAGGCAGTTGAACTAACTTTATTTTCCGGGTAAGACAATTTAAGTTCCGTGAGCTTTGACCCGATTTGACATTTAAATTAAATATTACAATATGAATTTGCAAAAATCACCAACTCCGATTTTGCTCATTCTTACATATAATCTTGCCCAGCATATCGTCTAAAACTGGGGAAAATACGGCGTGGGGCATTCATAAGTTTAGAAGAAAACGGTACTTAAAATCGGCGCCGTCACATGACCCGACTCTAGAGAAGAACCTGACTCTACTCTCTTTTAGAGTAATCGTGTTTTTTAAATATGCTGATATGGGTCTCACCTGAAAGACCATAGGCCATTCATGTTTCCGATTATATGAGATGTCAAATACGTTATGTGTGGCCCGACCGATGACCTGGAGCATTGGCTTCTCATAATGCGTTACAGACACAGCATTGTCCATATGGGTATCGATTGAAAGCTCAGCGGCCAACCAAGGCATTCGTGATGTTTGCAAGCATGTGGGATGTCACACAGGTCACGAGCGACCTTTAAACGTGACCGAACTTGATGTGGATAAGACGTTACAAAATAACCAATATGGTTATAATTTAAAAGCCCAGCAGCTAACCAATGAATTCGCGATGCTTCAAGCATCAGGGATGTCACATGTGACCTGTGTGACATCCCGAACGCTTGAAAAATAATTGGTTTAGTCATGCTACCCGTATCGGCTATGTTGTAACGTCTTAACCCTATTCCTGGAGGGATGAAAAGTATACGAATCTGTCGGGGGGGGGGCGCTTACTTCGGCCCCCCCTCAGATCTCGCTGCCATAAGAGCTAGAAACATTGAAACTTTGGTGTATGGACTTAAGGTCGACAATGAAAAAACTCTATTCTGTCAAATTTTTGGTTGACCTTGGGTCATTTTATCTTCAAGGTCAAGTGACGTCATCAAAAAATATTTTGTGCAAAACATGATATTTTCAGGAAACCTTGACATTATTCTCAGAAACTGTGGCAGCTAGGAGGAATCCGAAAAAAAATCACTGCAAAAGCGATTTTAATTGTCTTTTCTCCCATAAGGCATCAGAAATGACCTCAGTTCCAATGGTTTGGGACTGTTTAGAGGTCAACAAATGTTAAAAAAACCTGTTTTTCAGCAAATGTTTTGTTCTTTAATAACTTGTTTATCTTAAGTATATACAGCGCTTATTTTGTATCATCGTGATTTCTCTCGTCATTGCAGTTTCGAAATCATATCAACTTTGTCAAAATCCGAAAATTTGACCCCCGGTCAAGTCAAGGTGACGTAAGTCGGATGAAAATGCATTATCAAAAGACGCGTATTGACGAGATCAACAATTTTGAGACCATTTTGAGTCTCTATGATTTTCTTGTCACGAGTTATTTTTAAAAAGGTTGATATGACCTTCAAAAGGTCATGTTGACTAAAAAAATTTCATCCCTTTCATCAAGAAGGGCCTAAGATGACATGATACTGAAATAATTGGATTGATGCAATGTATTCAAACTCGTCATTTTTCACCATATACTTATATTGGAAGGTTAGCACTTGACCTTGACATCAGGTCATCAAATATTAGATATCACCCTGAAACTTCCATCGCATTATGATTTGGCATGTTTCTCTCAGAATAAAAATCAGGTTTTTTGAACGTCTTGAAAAATAAAAAACTTGCATCAATTTTTGTTCGAAAAAAATAAGTTAATTTCAAAAAATTGGATTTCCAAAATTCACAATTTGAAATGTTCGAATGGCCCATTTTCAAAAAGCAATGCAATTTCTCACCAGATGTCTGTTTTGCTCAACACTTCTTTTCAACACATAAACTCTCCATGAGTGCTTAACCATGCAAAGATTTGTGTCAAAAGCGGCCGAACCACCGCCCCCCTAAAAAACTGTCCTGGACCCCCTCCTAAAAAGTTCAATTTAGAAAAAAAGTACACAAATTTCGATGCGGGCAATGAATGTAGGAAAAGCAGCACAGGTTGAAGATTCTGAGTTTGAGGTATGAAGACCCGTACGCGAAAAACCTCAAGGGGGGGGGGCCGATTCGGCCCCCCCCCCGACAGTAATAGGGTTAATACAAACCAGTTTTCCAGGTCGAGTCAGGTCACGTATCAAGGCCACTCGTGACCTGTGACATTGCACATGCTGGCAAAAAATAACGAATGCATTGGTTAGCTGCTGAGCTTTCAAACGATACCTATACTGACTATGATGTAACGCATTATGAGAAGCCAATGCTCCAGGTCAAGTCACTTTACGTGTCAAGGTCACACATGACCTATTTGACATTCAGAATATTATAGGACATTATAAATGGATTGGTAAGCATATGGCCTTTCAGATGAGATCCATGTAATTGGTGTATTTTGTAAAACATAATGGAAATCACTACTCTGGTGGCAGGTCGGTCACGTGAGTCGGTCACGCAAAAGCGCCGATTTTAAAGGAAATAGTTCACCTTCAACATGGGCTTTGAACTGAGATAGCAAGTTGTGTAGCCCGTGTGTTGAAAACCCCTAACTGAAGTTTTCTGGGCTGAAAGGGTCTCCAGCCGAATATATTTGACTTTTTGACGAAGGGATTTATTGTGGGCCTCACACCACCTGGGCAGAGGCTATACAGTAATCTTACGCGACTATACATTCCGAATATGATTGGCTGAGCCACGTTAACGTTGCGGAGAATTTACGCATATATTTTTGATGAAATTAATAATTTACGTCCTTCTGTCCTGAATCGGCGCGATGTATGGCTATTTTTGACATGATGAAAAGAAGCTGTATTTGAAAATATAATCGAATTGTGTTTGAAAAAACAATCCAAGGTGAACCATTTCCTTTTAGTAGTTTTATTTTGAAGTTATGAATTACAAACATTTTTTCCCCCAGTTTGTAGTCTGTACAGGACATGTTCGACAATGTTATATGTAAGAATGATCACAATCGGAGGTGGCGTGATTTTTGCGATTACAAATTTAATATTTCAGCTCAAGGCCAAACCAGGTCAAAGTTCATTGACCTTCATTGTAACACCCGAGAAGGATTTTGCCCATAAACCAGACATGCATGCAAAGTTTGGAGCAAATCGGAAAGGGTGCTGTATTTTGGTGATTGATTTGACATGAAATGCCCGTATCGATTAATATAAATGTGTTGTCAAATATCTCAAATTGCGAATAATGAGCCCGAGATCATTGATCGGTGATGACATTGATGGCCTCGATGACATGTTATAGATGACCTTCGATCATATCTTAGATGGCCTTGAGGTCAGCATCCCCGGTCTGTGAAACATCCTCTGTCTGTAATGGGTGTGAGGAAACGTGACGTGTGCAGATGATCCACGGATCCCCAGGGCTCAGGACGTAACATTTTTTTCCAAACAGGCGCCGGGACACAGGCGCCTCTTGCGGCGAAATATTGAATTATGCAATGCTATCTTGACCACCTAGTGAAGACTTTAGACAAAACAGGGAGTGGAGGCATCGTAAAACTACGTAATAACCTGGAAATTCGGCAAGGAAGAACTATATATTTTAAACAGAGCAAAATGAAAACCAGTGACATGACATAGATGTAACATGGCAACACTTTCAAAAATCGAAACAAATATTGGCTTGCAAAATTATCGTGATCCACAAACATCTGTGGACCATGATAATTTTGATGATATACATGTCTGCAATTTGCATGACTCGCACGATTTATATAAATGCTGACCGCTGAAATGCAAGTTTTGCCAGACACCAAAAGCTACCTAGAGGCTAAAACTCGAAAACCATTCAACGGACCACGACGGACGAAGCCACAGCGTGACTACGACATAGCAAACCTCCGCGACGTAGTTTCAACAAAATCCTGGACCGCCCCAAATGAAAGCACCTACTTAGCAAAGAAACATGATAGGGATGTGAAAATATCACTAATATCAGGGTATGCAAACTGACTGGGCTCAGGGCCGTCTGACATTCAGGACTAGAGCAAGGGCACGACAGACACGCCAGTTTTAAATACTGTTTGCTGTTTCACGGGTGCCTGCGGTCGCTGCGGTACGCTGCGGCCAAGACCTCAGAGAGTTAGGCTCCGCCACTGCTCCATAACGTCACCACGAAGAGTGCGCGGCCATGAACACAGCTGCGGCTCCAAACTTTGCTCTGCGGCCGCGGACTCGGCGGTCGCTGCGGCTGACTTCCCCCGGCCGCAGGAATCGCTGGCGGCCCGCAGCCGTGTGGACGTCATTACTTACCACCCATCCCCACGTCCGTCTACCCCCACGCCTGCTGGCCGCAGCCGGCCGCAGCGACCGCAGCAGATTTAGCGGCACGACAGACACGCCAGTTTTAAATACTGTTTAAAGGGAAAATATGAATCCCTTTTAAAGGGAATAGGTCACCTTTTAAGGAGACTTTGAACTGAGATAACAGAATTGTAGAGCCGACTAAAAAGGTTTGTGGTTGAATAATTATTTCGTTATTTTGACACAGGACTAGTGGCCCCTTTTAGATGAAGTTCCGGGGCAGCTTCGGGGTACGGGCAGTATTTGGTGACCCGAAACTTCTTCTAAAAGGGGCTCACTAATCCTCTGTAAAAAATAACTTAGCATAGCAAGTTAGCGATAGTGTCATACCTAAATCTTGTCATTAAAATGAGCTAGGCTCCTTAACAAAACACACACACACACTGAGGTGTGCAATTTTAGCCAGATTACAACCACAAACTGCATATCTTTAAGAAGATCACTGAACACTTATACTATCTATCACCAAAACCAGCAAAATAAAGCAAAAATGCCCATATTAGCATCAGATTGACTAGATGGCATTGAATCAATGTGACTACTAAAAGGTATTTCTTAAAATAAATAATTCACATGCATACAGGTGCAAACATAAAACTGGAAGGGTTCTGGTTTGCTACAACCTTTGATAATGATCCATGTGTTTGACGTCGTAAATAAATCTGGTGAAAACTGAAACATACCCATGAACATTTGATGTTGGCCGATGTTGACGTCACTGCACAGCACGCCGCAATGTCCGTCTGTTGGTTCATCATTCCTGTTGAATCTGCATAGTCAGGTGGCTTAACTAAATTAATGTCCCGTACTCGTCTCATAAGCCAAGCAAAAACATATTGATCTCAACGTTGGCTGTTTACAGTTTAAATCCATCATTGTACTGGACTGGTTCCTTCTGCACTACAGCAAACAGTTGCATTAAAAACATGTTAACACTGTATTAACACTTGACACTAACATCATACAATACAAATATCACAGTTCAAGCGGTATCAACCCCTTCATCCACAAATTCCAGGCTGCACGAATAATACTGAGCGACATGAGCAGTATCTAGCAAGGACATAATTGAATGTGTATAACCTATGGGTACCACCTGTTTGGCATACTACCTCTCGTCCATCATCCACTTGAGGTAGCAGGCCCAGGTGTGCTGGAAAGAACATAGCCAAACATCATCTGGTTCATGGAATTCACATGGGGAATCAACAACACAAAATGGAGCAACCATAGCAAGCTTACTGTACAATGGTAATTCAGATGAAAACAAAGGTGTATGGGCCTCTATACCAACCTGTTAATATGAAGGATCCATGACAGCTTGCATGGAGCACTGGAGCTATACTCAGCAGCCATCAACCTAGAAGAAAGGCAAATGGCTAAAAAGCAGACGAGAGTTCAGCAAACACATAACTCACGCTATTAATCTACATGCAACAGCACACTACTCCATTAATTTGTGCCACTGGAGACATTACACATGGCAACTCATTTCTCCATGAGTGCCAGAATCAGTCAAATGACCTTTGACTGATATACAGGTACCAGGCACCACACCAGGTTGGCGCCCTATCACACACAATAACATCGCACCGCCCCTCTTCAGATGTCTTTCCCACCCACTTCGCACACACCTGCTGGAGCAGAGGACCCTCCTGACAGGGACTTCAAGACAGCGCCCAGGGAAGGCTTTGCTGGGCCCACCCGTCCAAGCAGTGCACTGCGCAGGAACGCTATCTCCTCTTCTGCCGCATGAAGCCGAGCCTCCAAGCTCTTGTTAGCCCTGTCCAGCTCCCCATTTTCTTGTGAGAGGTCATCACACTTTTCATTGAGCACTTGGAACACCTGTTTCTTCCTGTCTCTGTTCTTCTTTGCATTGATAGCATTCAGCCTGGTTCGTTCCAGATCTGGGTCAGCAAATGGCTGCTCCATATATTTCTTTGTCTTCTTAGTGTTCTTGAATTGCATTGTTTCAGCAGCTTCTTCGCCAGTGACAGAATGCTTTCTCTTCACAGCTTTAGGACCATGTTCAGCAGCATCAAGTTTGCTGTACGTCCGGGTTTGTGACTGCAATCTTCCTGGTGTACGACAAACCTTCAGTTTCCTTTTCCTTGGCTGTTCACCAGGCGAAACATCAGCAGCCGGAGAAGTCTGTGAGACCTCTGAAGACTGGACAAGCTCCATGCTTTCTTCCACCGGTGACATCTTGGAGACAGCTGAAAAGGAAACTGGTGACGTAACATCTGCCTCTTCAGTGTCACTATCTGACCAACTCAGTTTTCGACTCAACGCATCTCTGTCACTGGCAACCAAGATCATCTCATTCATCGTTTTCTCTTGATAATCCACAGGGCCAGCATCACTTTCAGCTGGCTCTGGACTACGATAGATCCCAACAGTGCATGATGCTAACACTGTTTTCAGCTCAGTCAACGTGTTCAGCAATGGGCTGCTGTCTAATTCCTCAGTATTTGACCCATTAGGCTCGGACAACGCAGCGGTGAAAAGCGACGCGTCGGAAGCTTCAGGGAGAACTACTTCCGATGCAAATTGCTCGTCACTGAAGCGAAGAAACTCCAGCTCATCGAATAACCCGGTGTCGGGGAATAAATCAGCCATGGTGGAGGTGTTCCCAGAAGCAGGTCACGCTTACCGGCTAAAAAAAGGCACCCGTGAAACAGCACTCCGGTTCGGGGAATAAATCAGCCATGGTGGAGGTGTTCCCAGAAGCAGGTCACGCTTACCGGCTAAAAAAATGAAGCCTTCAGCTGGGGCAGACGACAACAGCACGCACACACAAGCTCCGCTGAATCCGATATCACCTCAATAGTAGTATCATTTTGTTTATATACCAATAGCGGAGGACTATCTTACGTCACAGAAACACGGTTTCCTATTGGTTGATGGCTGCTGACCACCGAACAGCCATGCACATTCACAAGAAAAATAGTACGCAGACAAAAACGTTTCGGGGACTCAGCAAAACGTTTCACACAATGCCCGTTTGGCGCAGATGAGACATTTCTATCTCGCCGAAACATTTTCCCGCGTGTCTAGGAATCACAACCAAGTTAAGGAGGAGGCTGGTACTCATGGAGACATTAGCCAGTCAAATATATATATATTTCTTAAAATTGTGTAGGGGCATCGTCCATGCTTTGTTCTCTAACATATCTTCCATTTTTTAATATTAATATATTTGCAGATTCTAACTTTGTGATTAAATCGATTATTTTTCGGGGAAAATTTATATAAAAACAAAATAGCCAAACATATTGAAAACTGGAAGATATATTCGAGAACAAAGTATGGACGATGTCACGATGCCCTATTTATATATATCTATATTTTGACTCACTGGCGGATCCAGAAAGTGCGATTTTGACAGTTTGGGGGGGGGGGGCAAATCCCCAAAATTATCGCATAATCTGAAAAAACTCATTCGGATTTCGCTTGCTTATGTATCAATAACTGATTTTAAAACAAATTTTCTCTAGTAAAGTTGCATAGTTTTACGACAAACTCAGGAATGTGTCAAATTTGCGCCGATTTTGGGTGTGTTGGATTCGAGGAACAAGGAGCGGAGTGAAGTTACGTAGACGACGATATACGAGGGGTGGGGCATTGGCCCCTTTGGCCCCCTGGATCCGCCCCTTGTTTGGGAACTGACTTATGCTGATGTCTCCCTAAGCACCAGCCTCCTCCATTAACTTCGGTGGGATTCCCTAAGCAACGCCATTTTTTTTCTCAGAAAATGATCTGCAAGGCAATGGGGAGAATCCGACAGGTATCTAAAACTAAAAAGGCCGCGAAAAATTGTACATTTTGAAATGTAACAACACAAGCGGAACTTTATGAAAATCGCTCGGGGGCTCTAATGTTAATTTGATTAGATTTTTTTAAATTAGTTTATTTACCATGCAACCCCATAGGGCCTAATGTTAAATTTGCACATTGGAGGGGGGCTCGGGCCTGCCACCAGAGATATTGAGAAGATTTCTACCGCACTGAGAGGTAACGAGAACGAGTACCACTGCACGAGATGCGAGAACATACGGCCTTAGTGTAACAAACATAATAGAGTATATAGTATGAATAGCTATATAACGTTATACGAGCCGTGCGGGATATATATATAATGATTTAATTTGCAAAAGATTTGCGAGCTAGTTATGCTGGTGCAAATCTGAAAATGCAGAGTATGGTAATTGAGCGCAATATCCACTCGGTATTGACTGGGTGGCGTAGGAATTGAGGGACAGCATCCTTACTCAGAGCCTGGAGACATTGTTTAGTGCAGCACTGTTTACATAAGGAGGAAAGCGTCACGCATGGCACCGACTGTTATTTTGGAATCACCCCTAAAACATTTTTTGTTTGTTGTTATGGACTTTAACGGAGAGCACCGGAATCCACCGGTAACCGGACGGAGGTATCGGATCTGTGAGACTTAAGCAGGATGAGCAGAACTCAGCTGAAGAAGATGAGAGTAACTTCAAGCTGGAACTAAGACACGCCTCGATAATCGATACCTTAGAAGAAGAAGAGGCGCCACTTCAAATCACGAATCTGTACTCAACTAGTCATAATCAATTCCACTGTATTTTCACCACCAGAACACGAACCCTGTCATCAGCAACACTTCCTGGGCGTCCAAACAGAACGATACTCATCAGCGCTAAAACATGACGTCGGTTGCCGTAGCTCGTCCACACCGTCGCGATCTCACATCACACCACAGTCACGTCACGCCACGGCACGGCACGTCCGCTGCCAGGAGACGATGACGTCAGTCGTCACGCAGTGCGGCAGATCGTCACCTCCCGTCGCCATGAGCCCGACCTGTCCTGTCAGGCAGCCTCACAACGATCAGCCTCGTCCCACCTGGTGGCGGCCGGTGGCGTGCGCCAACTGATGGCATTCACAACCGCCGTCAGTCGCGTACCGCGCCACTTAACTGGCCACTCCTAAGTCCGGCGAACACACAAGTTTCATCGCACCTGTGGCCACACACCGCGGCAGCCGTCTCGGGTTTTCCACCGGGTGAGGCTGGGATCAGGGGACCGTGGCGGGAACGGGCGAGTCAGACAGTCGCCTTCATATATACACGCCGCACCCGCCGTCTCCCGTCACCGCCGCCCGAGATACACACGAGCGGCACGGCGCGGGAGATATCCCAGACTGGCGTCGCGAATGACAGCCGCCGGAATGCGCGCGCGTGCGATGCGCGATGAGACGCGCACTGAGTCCGCTGGACGTCGATGAGCGCCGGCCGGAGCCCCGCTGCGTTCCGATTGACCGCCGCCGGAGTCCCGCCTGCGATCCGATGAGGCCGCGGCGTCCACCTGGTCCGCTGTCGGTGCGACTGCTGCGCTCTCCGCAGGTGGTGGAGGTTCAGTTCTCCCCTCCACATCAGTCGCCGCCGCCTCGCTCTCACCGCTCTCCCCCATAGCGCTGGCCTCCCCCGAGTCCTTCCCTGCCGCACTCGCCTCATCCTTCTCACAGCCAGCCTCTCCGCTCCCCTTCCCGTCCTTACTCTTATCACCTTCATCACCGCCTTCACCGCCTTCACCGCCTTCACCGCCTTCACCGCCTTCACCGCCTTCACCGCCCTCACCGCCTTCACCGCCTTCACCACCTTCACCCCCTTCACCGCCTTCACCGCCGCCGTCCTCGGCCGACCCGGCGCTGCCCTTGGCCAGCTCCACCAGGTTGTACTTCCTCCTCTGGTAGTAGTCGCGCACCACGCCGAGGCAGATGACGTTGCGGATCACCTCCATGACGACGGTGAGCTTGGGCGTCTTGTGGTCTCGAGCCGTCCGAGATCGGGCAGAGCGTGTGCGTGAGAGCAGTCGATCAGTGCGTTAAGAGAGAGAGAGGAGAAAGAAGAGGAGAGAATGGCGAGAGAGAAGAGAGAGAGAGAGAGCGAGAGAGCCGAGAAGAAGGAGAGAGCGAGAGAGCGGAGACGAGCCCGAGAGAGGCGAGAGAGCCGAGAGACGCCGCAAGAGCGAAGGAGAGCGCAGAGAGGAGAGAGCGAGAGAGCCGAGGAGAGCGAGAGAGCGATGAGAGCAGAAGCGGAGCAGCGACCCGAGAGCGAGAGAGCCCGAGAGAAGCCGAGAGAGCGCAGAGAGCCGACGAGCAGCGAGAGACGAGAGAGAGAGAGAGCGAGAGGCAGCGAAGTAGAGCGAGAAGCGAGAGAGCCGGACGAGAGCGAGAGAGCGAAAAGCGTTGATGGCCGTGCGTAGCGGCGTCCGTCTGGGTGCGAACGTGAGCACTGTACCGCGGGATCTGTACCGGAGGAGGAGGGCGGGACAGGGAGACAGGGCGTGGGCATGAGCGTTCAGAGGAGGGCAGGATAACATGGTGAGTAGTGTGAGAGACCAAACAGCAACAGAATCAGTTCAAGAAGGTGTCTGCTTGAGAAGATACGATACGCAAAAGAAGATAACCATTACAAGGAACGCTTCTTAAAATGGCAAGCAATTATGTCTTTCGTTAGGTAACACTAACGAAAATATGCCCTCCAGCAACTAACAGACGAAAAACTGACCGCAAAATCAATACATAAGACAGCTCCAATGTGCTGCAAAAAATGGGTGGACATTTTCATTGTTACATTGCGGGCACATATCAGACTTGTGAATTATTCAAATTTGTATGAATGATTCAATAATGATTCACCGGTAAACATGAATGATTCAATCATTTTTTTTTGTTTTTGTTTTTTTGGCGCGTCGACAACAAAGGTCACTTTGCGCCCAGTGATTCAATCACTCAACATTACCACTGGTGAATGATTCACAGTGATTTACAGGCTTACGTGAATCAATCATGAATGATTCATTCAATGAATCATTGATAAATGATTCAATCACAATAATTAGCAATGCGTGAGTGCAAATAACAGTGCATATATTCGGAATGAGGGTGTTAACAGACCATATGAAGATGCTGAAAGTGATATTGACATGTGTTGACTCATTTTCATTTCCCATTATGACTTATGAGGGTGGGCTATCGTTTGTATAGTTTCTACAGTCCCCCAAAGAATGATTCATTGTGATTTGTGGTATGCATGATTCAATTACCCTATTTTCTTTATATGAATGATTCAATCGACCCATTTTCTTTGTATGAATGATTCAATCAATGATTTATTGAATCATTCATAAGGAGGTGATTCACATGAATGATTCACGTGAAATAATAATGATTCAATCAAAAATAATGATTCAATCAGAATCCTTCACTCTGGCACATATTAATGAAAATTATCCTTAATATCGACATTTTCCTATTTCCTGCCCTAGGCGGAAATGACAAAACATGCAAAACTCTACAATTCTGACATTTTCAGCTTTGACAAAACCTTCAATTCATGCCCATCTCGATATATGCCGAGTGCATTTGCACCAATCGCCAACGTTTTGTTCATTACACGTATTTGTTTGCTACTATATTTTGATCAACTAATTAATTGCTGCCTGCAGCTGTGACCGAGCAGAGTCCGGCGTCCACCCACCTGAAGACCGTGGTGTAGGTGACGCCCAGCTCCGTGAACGCCTCCTTAATCATGGGCTCGGCAGACGCCCTGATGTCATCCTCCGTCGCCTGCGGGCAAACGATGGGTCAGCACACTGATGACGTCAGCCTCCCGTAGACTGGGAGCAGACGACGGGCCAACGGACACTGTGTGGCTCGGTCCCCCTGTCCCGAGTCACGGAGGGAGAGGACCTGGGTCACGACTCATGGCATACCGGTTTCTGGAGGTCTACAAAACCCCACATTCTCGCAGCGACTCTGAAAATGTCCGGAAAATAAAACCACAATAAAGTCCACAAGTCAGGAGTGCATTTTAATGCGTTCTCCTGGTATTCTAAGGTTCAGAAGAGAAGAAAGCAGAACAGTGTCCTAGGATTGCTTTAGAGCCAGGGTGCAGAGTGGAAAAAACAGGCTAAAAATCAGCAAAAAGAGTGGGAAATTCTACCCAAAAAGTGACTTTTTCAAGAATTTACCCACATCAAACAAAACTTGATCAATTTTCGGTCTTTTCACATATTGAAATAAAGGAGTGAAAAATATAATCAAAAGCGAAAAAGAGTGGAAAATAACCCTTGAACTGGGCAAGAAGGAGTGGAATATTATCCTGTAGGTGTCGCTTTCACCCGAAATTCCCAATCCTAGGACACTGAAGTAGAAACAAACTATGCTGTACACATACACCACAACAGAACACTTGTTTTTCCAATGAGCAAAGTTGTTTCCCTATGTGCGCGTCATTGTGTGCGCTACACACAATGACGCACCCGAGCACAGCACACAGCACCAGACGGCCGCGGTAGCCAGCTGCCAGAGTGGCGCCCACTCCCTGGGCTGGGACACAGCGGACCAACTACGGCCGGCTACACTGCAGCGGCACTATGTCAGTAGCCAGAGCGACAGATCGGGGAGAGAGGGCTCCCTCAGGGGAGGGGAGAGGGGGCACACCGCGCAGCCAGGCAGCCCAGGAGCATTGGTCGCGTGCGGCGTCAGACGTACGGGTGTGAGACGGGGTAGAAATTCCACCAGCACATACCACAGCGGTGTAAGACACGACAGGAATGAGATGACGCACGATACCGATTGGACATCATATCACAGCCGATACAGACGGAGATGATCAGCAGGCAGTACTGCCCACTGGAGAGCGGCGGTGAAGTTCTCACTTTGCAGGTGACCTGCACGGGCAGCAGGCGCAGCAGGTAGCGGGTCCGCTGGGTGCCCGACTGCTGGATGTCCTGAGCGATCTTCTCCACCAGCGGGGTTGTGCTCTCCAGCTGTTGACAACAAACACACAGTCAGCTTGAACCGCAGGGCACGTCGTGTTCTGCGGGATGGGACATAGCCATACAGTTCGGGCGAATGCTGACTAAAGAGGGGTCAACAACAGGATGATCACCAACAACCTGTCACGACTTCAGAGAACATTAGCAACTAGAGATGCGTGGCAAAAACAGAATCATACTAGGGAAGGCATCATCAGCATACATTAAACCAAAACAGTCAAGAGGCGTGACGCACGCACGCACGCACGCCCGCCACGAAACCACCGAATGGTGCGCGGCACACACACACAGCGCCGCGCGGAAGACGTCGCCGCACCTGTGTGCTGAATGAAGATGCAGTTTTTGGCGCCACTCTCAACCTGCTGGAACCTCCTCTCCTTGGAGACTTTCTCCTTCTTCAGAGCGGCCAGCTCAGCTTCCAGATTCTCCTCCACGTCTGCACTGCCAGCAGCCGACTCCTGCGAGAACACAGCGAGAACAACGGTCAACCCCGAGAACACAGCGAGAACAACGGTCAATCCCGAGAACACAGCGAGAACAACGGTCAACCCCGAGAACACAGCGAGAACAACGGTCAGTCCCAAGAGACACACAGCGAGAACAACGGTCAATCCCCGAGAACACAGCGAGAACAACAGGTCAATCCCCGAGAACACAGCGAGAACAACGGTCAATCCCGAGAACACAACGGTCAACCCCGAGAACACAGCGAGAACAACGGTCAACCCCGATAACACAGCGAGAACAACGCCCGTGGTGCCCGTCCGGTGGCTGCGTCTACATCTACATCATCATCTACACATCATCACATCAACAACATCATCTCTGCGGGACCGGGCGCGCGGCATGTCACCTGCGCTGCCCGGCCCGCGTAGATAAATGAACCCGGAGCCCCCCGCCGTAAGCGCCGACGGCGGGGGTACTCGAGAAAGTGGTGCTCGGGGCCCCAGGGGCGGACACAGCCGCAGAACGAAGAACCGCCGCTAAAGATATAACTGCCGAGTCCGAAGCCACCTGACAATCGTCAGCTGGAACGCGGAGGGACTCCGGACTAAGCCTGCCGGATGTTCGGACGCTGGCTCTTCTCGGAACGCAAAGGGGTTGGACTCGTAGCGGTCAGGAAAGCTGCAGCTGGCTGGGAAGAAACATCACCGTCCGGGGTACCGCAAGAAGCCGAACAGGTGTCTCTGGAGGGCGCGATGGCAGACGGGAGGAAGGTCCTGCAAAGGGAGGAGACGTTGTGAATCCTGCTACGAAACGGCATCACTTCCGTCCCGTGACGCAGTCTCCATTCTGCGGAAAGACGACACCACCCTGAATGGTGGCGCGGTACGAGCCTTCACCCGGCGCATCCCATCCTGATGCTAGTCATCCAACTAGTTCACTACCTGGATATCTACAGACATCTATCCGGCCCACCGATCCGAAACCACGAGACGGACGAGAGAGTCCGACCGCTTCGACCGATCCCGCCTTCCCCGACCTCGACGCGCACGTTGATCCTCGCCCGACATCAACGCGCACACCCGCCATGGGATGTTTCTTGTTTGGGGACCCTGAACGAAGGTGGGACGCAAAGTCCAGGAACTTGGATGGTCTCGGTCGCGAGTGGACGGCTCTGAATTCGTAGAGCGCCTACTCGGCGGGCTATTGGGAGGGGTCCGCGCCTCACTGCGCCGGACGTGAGACTGGCCCACCCGGGACCTCGCGCCCGCGCTGCACCCTGACCATGGTGAGGGAACTGGGGGAGCGACCATCTGCCTCAAGTTGTCACAGCGATAGTGGATGGGAGTCTCCCGAGTCGTATAAGGAGACCGAAATGGACCCTTCCACAAGGCCAAACATGGCCCGCCTTCACTGCCGACTGCGACGCCGCGGTGGCTCGGGCTCCCTGCCGGATCTCAGCGTAGAGGCACTGTCCTAAGAAAATCACACGGAAGTCATAGTGGAAGCGTGCCGCAGGTGGGTCCGCGAGGGGCGCGTCGCGCGGATCCTAGAGCCGGGGGCGGCGGACCCCGACCTGGTGCCGCTGTGAGGATCCCCGCGACGCGACGCAAGAGCCCGGAGCTCCAGCGGGACCCCTCGGAGGTGGCACGGGAACGATGGAAGGAGGCTAAGCGACGAGCGGCAGAGGCGGAGGCGGAGCCGCGAAGGAAATCGTTCCGAGAGTTCGCATCTGGGGAGTTGAACAAGCCGGCGGCCGTCGGTCGGGTCTCAAAGATCTTCAAGAAGATGGAGGGCGCTGTGCAGACTGCTTGCCCCGGCCAGGCAGTAAACGGGAACCGTGGCCATCTGGCCGTGGAGAACCGAGCCAAGGCCGAGGCTTTCATCAGCAGCTACGCCAAGGTCAGCAAGAATGTGCGCCTCCGGTCACCGAGACCGGGCCGTCAAAGCGGACATCTCAAGTGCGAAGTCCCGTCCATGCGCATGCGGAGGACGCAAAACCGACGCATGTCAGCCCTTCTCCAGACAGGAACTGGCCGCGCAGCTTTAAGAGGCTGAAGACGAGGAAAGCGCCGGGCCCGGATGACATATGTGCGGAACACCTTCTGCACCCGTGGCGCAAGATGCCGTCCTCACCCTCATCAACCGTTCATGGGAGTGCGCGACTGTCCCATCGTCCTGGAGAAGGGCCATCATCATCCCCATCCCGAAGGCCGGCAAGGACCTGAAGTCGGTGGAGAACTACCGCCCGATCTCCCTGACCAAGTCACCTGGCGAGAACTGACAGAGCGGCTGGTCGCGGCGCAGGCTTGACATACCATCACGGACCTCAAGAGAACCTGGTTCCTCCAGAGCAGGTCGGCTTCAGACGCGGCCGCGCGCGCGGAAGAGGCTCCGCCCGCCTTGGATCAGACGGTTCAGATAGCTGGATCGCTGCCGAAACCGCGAGGCAGGCCAGTGGACGGTAAAAAACTGGCCGACAAGTTCGTCCTACTGGCCTTCGCCTTCAAATGCGTGGCCTACGACACGTTGACGGCACCGGGATGCTTTACTTCCCAAGCTTTTGCATCATCTCCCGCGGTGCATGGCAGCTGAGTGTGTTCGCGTTTCCTGCGAGACCGTCGGGTCTGTGCGGAGGTCAACGGAGCGCGAAAGCTGTGTGTTGTTGGTGCACATGCGCTCCTCTGTCGACTGTCTTGTCGTCCTTACACGGTAATTTTAATCGATTTGTGAATTTTGACCTTTGTAACCTGACCTTGACCGCAACTTGAATTAACAATACGTATAAATGGATTCCAGGTGGCAAAATGACTACCACTATCACAATTACAATATGTGCAAAATAACCTATAAACAGTGTTGCATGAACTCATATATAGTATTTTGCGGCATAGTGGCATTTTTTATGACCTGACCTGAGCTTTGCCAAAAATCTAACTTCAGCTCGTGTAGGATGTGTGTTTAATCATTTGAGAGCAACTTGGGATGATCAATGGTTGCAATTGCCAGGCTTTTGGGATGGCCCAAATTTGACTATACACTCAACATGGTCTTGGATTTTGACCTTTTGACGCTGACGGCGTGACCTGACATGTAAACTTTATTTTATTATTATTATGTTGGTTTTTAGATTCTTCTCCATTGAGAGCTCTTCATTACCGCCTTTATGCGTCTCGCCTGCGGTAATTTGGTTTTGGAAGATAACGGGTGGGCGAAAACCACCCTTATCCCAGCAATAGCCTTTCGCTTCGAATAATAGGGCAAAACTAAAAACGCGTTGTGCTGATGGGTTTTCGCGAAAATATTTTTTACATATTTTTTACCATCTAACGTGATCATATTACATTCGAAAAAAGACAGAATATGACCAATAATACGGAACAAAAAATGGTCTTACCCCCTCCTCTCTATAGCCCTTCCCAAAATAAAATCAGGGACTGACTGATACTGGTGTACCAAAATCAGTGCTTACCAAAGAAGACAGAATAAGAGGCAAGGGGAGCGGGTTGCTCATGAGGTGTTGCCTCTTTTAATTAACGTCTAATCTTACTTATCCCATGAAAAGAAAATCTCCTAAGACTGAAATCACCACTCAGCCAAGACCAACCTGGGTATCATGTTCTGCTCCATACATTTGATTTGAATACTCATTCAACAAGTTGTATGCTTCACGGACACACTCCCTTTCTCTATTGTTCGTAGTACACAAGAAACCACGCAGCCCTGGATGAAGCTTCCGCTTCTCAAACTTTGCTCTTTTAGCTTGGTTGACATAGTATTGTTTTTGTTTTCTTTTCTTTTCGTTCATATCTTATTTTCCGAAAACAGAAAAGTCACTAAGCAGCCACTCAACTCAAACACGCTTGAATTTGAGAAATCAAGGCAAGAGCATAACCCACAACAACCGAAATATACGCTAGCATGCTAGATTTTTCGCAGCAGCTAGCCACCAGGAACCGCTAGTGATTCTGTGAGTTTTGACGTCGTTTTTCACTAAAACAATTGATTCGTTTATAATTTATTATGTTAAACTTTTGATCATTTATAAATGAATCAATTAGGGACTTAATTTGCATTGAAATGTCAAAATACGCTGGTCTACTAGTGGTCCCTGGCGGTCAACTGCTGCAAAAATTCAAAGCTTAGTGCAAGCCGAAATGCATCAACTCATTTCAGGTTAGTATTACCCGTCAAATATTATGGATAAAGTGTTCCAATGACGTCAACAACTTTGATTGTAAAAATGAACCATGCACGCTAGAACGGCATGTCGACCATAGAGTGGTCGGCTCAAGGCGATTGGTTCGATTGGTTTACTGCCCAGCAGTTTTATGACGTATTAGGTCTAGAAAGAAACGCGGTAACAGAACCGACAGTTACTGCATTTGTTTGGTTTCAGAGTCAAATTTGTTTTGTTTTAGGCCAGCACACCAGAGAAGAATCTGTTGGTATGAAAGGCAGGTGTAATTGTACCTCCATTTCTTAATTTTAACCATGGACAGAAGGGCATGCATTCATGCAACTACCGATTTAGCTGTATCATTTTTTGTTTCATACTGCAAATCAAAGTGTGTCAAGATGGTCGAATATTGACTGAAAGATCGGGATGTGGTTGTGAAAGTAATATGAAAAAGACAGGGCCGAAAGGTGGGCATCATTCTTACCTCGTATTCTTACCTCGTTGGGTTCTATCAAGTCAGTGGTTGTTAGGAAGGCATGAGAGGAAGGTCACAGAAAAGAGGGTCAAACACTTACGTTTTTAGATGTTCCAAAATTTAGGTAACTATTTCAATTTCATCACTAAGTTAACTATTTTGACATGGCATGTTTTCAGATACTATTCTGTGCCCTCACCTTACAATTTCTGGCTTCACTCGGACGTCTCTGCCTTAGTTATTATAGTATATCCCTATAAATATCCCACCATTCTATAACAGAATATCAGCATTTAGTAAGAACAGATGTGTTCCTCAAACATTTTGCATTTTTAACTAACTTACTTCAATAATTAAGTAATATCACTGCTTCCTCTCACGCCTGTCGCCGAAACTTTGTTCCTACCCAACAGCCTTGAATTGTCCTTAGATAGCCTGCAAGTATTGCCACATGCTCAGGGAATGGCTGATGGGTATGGTACCGTGGGGACGATAAATCCTCCAAACGATTATAACAAAGAACAATTATACACATTTTCGGAGGCCAGCCTCAAAGGAGACACCATACCTCTACCCCTGGTGAAGCCGGAGGGCCGGTATTGACCAACCTGCATAGAGTTTAAGGTCGGGTTTTGGTTATACATTAGAAACTGCAGCTCTAAGTCCACATGACATTGCAGCGCATGGCGGGCACAGATATTGTATGACCGTGATCGGACGGATACACTCTGGCCAGTCTGCAAAACGTGGCAGGAAACGTACGACAAGATATTTGGGGCAAGCCCAAATCCTTTTGAGGGGCAGCCCTAATCCCTGCCCCAAATGCAGACCGCACGCCGGCGTCGGTAATACTTTACTGTGTCAAATATACATAAGTACTGAGGGGTTTGTCATCCCTGCGGCCACCATAGGCAGGGCACGATTGGCTTAGGGATGCAATTGCAAAGAAAGAAACGCACGTATGTTAACTGCCCGAAAACCGTGACATACCGTGGTTTCTGTCTTAAAATGCGTGACGTCAGTTTGTGGAGTACGCGATATTTTTGGGCGCATCGCAGTGTGGCACGTCTTGCATTGTCTTTTCATTGCCATTGAACCTCTAATAATATTGGCATGGGCGGAACAATATAATGGCAGACAAAATTTGCGGACGAAGAATTGCGGAAACAAAATATTTGCGGACAATATTATGCTGCGAAGTTTGCGGACGAACGATTTGTGGCACGAAGAAATTGCGGACAGAAGAATTGCGGCGAAGATTTGCGGACGAAGATTTTGCGGACGAATATTTGCGTAAAGACGAATAATTAGCGATACGAACAATTGCGGTAGGCGAATATATTGTGGATGCGAAATGTAATGGCGAGGCGAAATATTTACGGATACGAAGAAATGCGGACTGAAGAAACGCCGCGACGAAGAATGCCGGGAGACGAAGATTTGCGACGAAGAACTGCGGACGTTAAGATAATATCCGACCGAAGAAATGCGGGCGAAGATTTGTCATGAAATCAGAACACATCATAATACATATACCATAAATATACTGCACTGCAAAAGAAATACTTCATATGACAGCAAAAACAAAGTACATTTATGTCGCATTTGAGTACAAAAGTGGCGCACTTTCGCTAATCGCGTGTTCTACCCCATTCCATTCATTATTTGCCTTAAGAGAACAACGCTGCGGTATACACCCGACCTGCCGTGAGCTGCCCCAAATAGTTGTGCTGTTTTCCCCGGGCAGAATCCCTAAAATTCCAAAATCTGCCCCAAAATGTCAAAACCTGCCCGAAATTTCAAACCTGCCAATTTTGCTGTGTTGGTGCCAACCTTGCCCCCGACGAAGATCTCGTCGAACACCCCTGCGTTCGTTTTGCAGACTGGCACTGCTGGGAAAGAAATTGTAATGTGGAGGTAAGGTATAACGAATAGAATAGTGTTTGGAAAAAGTGCCAGAATGTCCAAATAAGTTGTCTGGAAACATGCAGATATGTCCTAATAATTAACTTAGGTGATGAAAATAGTTTAAGTTCTGGAAAAACATCTCAAAACGTAGGGGTACGTTAAGTGTTTGGACCGTACAAATAACACAAAATTCAATGATTTCACTCAGAATACAAAATTAACCTTCGCCCATGGGGTTTGGGGGGGGTTGAACACCCCTCCTGTTTTATTCAAGATAACGAAAAAACGGCGGAGCGCGTAAGCGCAGCCAAAATTTGGCATAACTATCATTGATCCTTTCTGCACATTTTGCGAAAATTCAAGTTTTGTAATCGGGTTAGGTCAGAGTCACCAGGTAAGGTCAAGTGACCCCACCTACCAAAAAGTTTGCGGTCGTGCCAATGACCACAGTTCTAACGCTCGATAATCAATACTTTTAGGATACACATCAAGTCATCAGTATCTCAAATGTGTATCTCGGCATTATTTGAATATCGGTGACCCATGAGGTCGGGTCAATTTGTGACCTCCATAAGTCAATGGAGAAATCATTAAAATGCTTTCTTTTTCGGACGAATATCAGTCCATTTCTTCTGGAAAATGTTATAAATCAGGATATTATGTATGATTCCAAGTGCAAGGTTTGCTGCAGCTGGACCTTATGGGTCATCTGAGGTCTATCCCCGAGGCCACCAACAACCTTTTGGGCAGGTCAATACACTCTCAACATAATGGGAGATAGAGAAGTTTTGTAACTATCACCAATGTGTTTATCTCGTCAACAAATGACATCTCCTGATATGCAACATGACCTACTTGGGTCAACCCAACTTGACCTTGACCGGAGGTCAACTTTTTTAAGTTGAACACTTTACATGAATCAAATTGACCGTATTTCAAAGTGCGCTACGAGAACAAACACGATGGCGGTAAACAGTATTACGTTACCTTTATTAGGTAAGAAGTATATTTTCGAAAAGTATGTTTTCTTTCAAAAATCAGCCATTTTTTGAACTTTAAAATGACCTCTAGAAGCCTAAACTATTGACCTAGGTCAATTTTGGAGAAACCTGGTTGCGATTATCAAATTTAATTGCTAGTGATTGTCTTTTGAACGTTTGTTTCTAGATAGCTAATAGTTTCCGAGATATTTGGGGTTTCTGGAGCGATGTAAATAAACTGGAAAATTTGACTTCGAATGACCTCTGGTGAACCTGAGTTTTTGACCCGTGAGCAAAAAAAAGTCTGAATATAGTTTCGGAATGAATTTTTGATTAAACCGGTTTTGCGGAACAGTGTTTTTTTGTTTTTGGTATTATCGTGTCAATAGGAAGCCGAGTTAGAGGGGGGGGGGGGGTGTTCAAAACACCGTCCCCCCATCGGGCGAAGGAAATGCAGAGGCCAGTGGGGGGCCGGCGGTTCAAATAATCAATCTAGTCACACTTAATCTAGGTAAGTTACTAGTTAATACAGTTAGCTGCTTATACCAGGTATCTCAAACACACATTTGATCAGTTGACATTAGAGCCGCACAATGCAACATGATATCAATAAATATTGACTAAAAATACATTGATTTCAATGAAAACCACTGCTTTTTCATATTCAAACCAGTAATCAGTATCGTACCAATTTTCCTACATTCTTCACTCCTCATGGTCTTTTAGGGCTCGAAATTTTCCAACTCGTGACACCAAGCCCAAAATGGAATCTTGGGACACGATTCATCTCGGACACGACATTGACCTTTGATCTCTTGATGAAAATGTGTTGACAGTGACGCAACTAGCGTGGGACTAATAATTTTAAGGCCCATTGGAGGAAATCGGACGGTTAACGAAAAAACTAGAGGGTACAACAGGCTTCAAATATTGTATTTGTCTCTGTGACCTTGAACCTTTGACTTCTGGATGGAACATTTATTGACCTATCACGCAAGCTTGCGCATGACGACGTGTCAGTTGAGGCGTTTTTGTGAGCAAAAATTGGACGATAAACAAAAGCAAAGATGGTTCACTGACGGATTCGCCAAATTATTGTATTTGTTTCTGACTCTGATGACCTTAAAGGGCATAGTTTAACCTTTATTAGGTTTTGAAACTGGAGAAACCCAGATTTGTAGGGAGCTGATGGAAAAATGGGTTGTGGTGAAATAATGACCTGCGCTGCCCCAAGCAATTTTCGACACAGGACTAGTGGGACCCTTTTAGAAGAAGAAGTTTTCAATGCGGTTTCGGGGCACGAAAGACTCCGTGACCAGCCGATACCGCCCGCCAAACTTCTTCTAAAAATAAGGGGGCACTAGTCCCGTGTCGCAGTCCCTGCTTGAGTTATTAGCAGGTAGTTAGAAGTTCCTCGAAGTTAAATACTTATCGATTAAGTTTCGTGGCAATAGAAACTTTGTCTTCTAAAAAGGGTCCCCACTAGTCCTGTGTCGAAACTACTTAACGTAGCAAAGTAATTCCCTTTAGCCAAAACACCATTTTTTCGATTTGCTCGACAAATCTGCTATCTCAACTCAAAACCCTATGTTAAAGGTGAACTATTCCCTTTAACATTTGACCTCTGGATGAAAATATCTTGACAGTGACGGCAAGCTGGTGTGACAATGAGTCATTTAACAGCTATTTGAGGCCTGTTGCGAGCAAATCGGACGGTTATCAAAAACACTAGAAAAACACTAGAAGGTTTTTCATAGCAGTGTGGTGTGGTGACACTTTTATGACCCCCTTGAAACCCACAACATTAATCAGCTGATGCCACAAACCTGTTTCTGACTGGGCTGATCTAGTTTGGTGGGGTGACATTGGCTGGAAACAGGTCATGGAACAAGGCGGCCTTAGTCTGCCTGATCAGTCATAGCAGTGAAGATGCGACGTCGTAGTGTTAGTCTTATCTTATCTCTGCGAGTGTTTCTGTTTTCTCTCCTCCATAGTTGGTGATGTTTTCTTTTCCAGTTGCCTTTGCTTCATTTGTCTGTACTGATTGCTCTGTTTCAGACTGTCTGTTTGTGATGTGATTAAGGCAACCTCTTTAATGACGGCTCACTGAGGGACGGCGCCGGGAATAACCCCGCACTCAGCCCTGCAACATGTTCAGGAATCGCTTCTTTGGCGGGGTGTGGAAGCCCAAGAATCCACACTCTCTGGAACATCTCAAGTGAGTTGCAGAACTCCTGGGAGACCGTTCATTGTCAGGGATTGGTTATTTGGTTAATGGTTATGAGAACGTTTAATTATGTTTAAAGCCAATAGGGGTAGAATGCTATATTTGTGGTTAAGTGGTAAGGCATTGGAAATCAGAAGTAGTAGAATCGGCTCGCATCGTTTTGTAACAATTGCAAAGACCATGGTGTTGAGGAATTGATAAACATGCATATAACACAATACTTAGAATATAAATATGTAAATGGCACAAATTAACTAGAGTGTTTTTTTTTTGTAAACAAGCAAACAAGCAAAAAAGCACCACATAACCGAGCATTAACGGCGCCACAAACCCCAAGCATAATAATCATTATCTGTGTGACCAAGCAAACGCACTCTTGTTGAACTATTGCTAACATAAACAAGCGCGACACAACAAACACCAGAGCTGAGCTGTTTTCCTTTAGCTATACTATGCTGATGCCTGTGCCTGTTTCGGGACAGGCACTTTTACAGCAGTGAACATGCCGACTGTTTGGTGACGGTGTCTTTCTAGCGCTCTGCTGAGTACTGTGGGTACAGCCGCCCGCACAACACGCCTCCTGTTCGGCAGCCACCAGGGTCCTAGGATTGGTTTGAGCCGAGGTGCGGATTGGAAAGTTATGGCTAAAAATAAGCATAGAGAGTGGAAATTTAAACAATAGAAATGTGTTCTATGCTTTATAAATACGTAATAACCTATCACCCGCTCACCATAATTAGTTATAACCTATGCCAATATGTACCCGTTTTTCCCTCCACAGGCTGTCCATATCATTACATCCATAAATCAGTAACAGGGTTCCATTTATACAATGCAAGGATTTGAAAATTCACAGTAAAATTAGGGAAAAGGAGTGGACAAATAGTATCAATAGAGTGTGGCTTTACACCCAAATTTCTCAATGTTAAGACACTTTATAACCACCTTTATAACACACTGTGCTGGATGTGTGTCAACAGGCACCTGTACAATGTGCTGCAGAAGAACCTGACGGTGTCGGAGGGCAACCGAGGCCTTTATAACACACTGTGCTGGCTGTGTCGACAGGCACCTGTACAATGTGCTGCAGAAGAACCAGACGGTATCGGAGGGCAACCGAGGCCTGCTGGTGGAGACGCTGCGATTCATCGCCGAGATCCTCATCTGGGGCGACCAGAATGACAGCACTGTGTTCGAGTGAGTACGGGGTCCTCATCTGGGGCGACCAAGAAATGACAGACACTGTGTTTTTTCCGAGTGTGCTGGGGTCCTCATCCTGTGGGCGACCAAAATGACAGCACTGTGTTCGAGTGAGTACGGGGTCCTCATCTGGGGCGACCAGAATGACAGCACTGTGTTCGAGTGAGTGCTCCTGTCAGAGAGAGAATTCTGCTGTTTGGGAGAGTTCTCCTGCTCGAGAGAGTTATTCTGTTCGAGTGAGTTCTGTTCGAGTGAGTTCTGTTCGAGTGAGTTCTGTTCGAGTGAGTTCTGTTCGAGTGAGTTCTGTTCGAGTGAGTTCTGTTCGAGTGAGTTCCCCTGTTTGAGAGTTATCCTATTTGAGAGTTCTCCTGTTCGAGAGTTATCTGTTCGAGAGAGTTCTGTTCGAGAGAGTTCTCCTGTTCGAGAGAGTCCTGCCAGCTGTAACACCGGGTGCACATGGGTTCTCACATTCCAGTTCGAGTGCACATGGGTTCCCACACTCGAGTTCGAATCTCCTGTAACTGTGTTGTTCATGCACTAATTGTCATGGTATGACCTTATGAGTTTGTTATGTTCGAGTGAGGTTTCGGCTTCCGCTCGCGTCTGAAGATGGCGAGTTGGATTTAGTTTATTTTTCGGCAGGTTTGTGTAATATTGTCAACTATGTGACCCTCGTTGTTATAGTGTTGCCACTGATGCTCCTCGTTACGTCACCCCACTCGACTACCCCGTCTGTTCGTTACCTGCCATTCATAACGCCGGCCGTGGTATAGTGCTCCTCGTTGACCACCCACTTCGGACTACCCCGTCTGTTCTGTACTGCTAGTTCATAACGCCGCGTCCGTTGTTTATATGTTGCTCCTCGATAGGTCCGGCCCACTCGACTACCCCTGTTCTGTTCTCTTACTGCCCTAGTCAACGCCGGTCCGTTTTGATAGTGACTGCTCCTCGTTACGTCACCCCCACACGAACTACCCCGTCCTGTCTCTACTGCCCTGAGTTATAACGCCAGTCCGTTGTTTTAAAGATGTCTGAGCTCCCTCGTTACGTCACCCCACTCCAGACTACCCCGTCTGCCTTCGTACTGCCTGAGTTCATAACGCCGGTCCGTTGTTATTAGTGATGACCCACTGAAAGTCCTCGTTACGTCACCCCACCGACTACCGTCTGTTCTGTACTGCCTTAGTTCATAACGCCAGTCCGTTGCAGCTTCTTCTTGGAGAAGAACATGCTGTCGTTCTTCCTGAAGATCATGAAGCAGAAGTGCGGCAGCTACGTCTGCGTCCAGCTGCTGCAGACGCTCAACATCCTCTTCGAGAACATCAGGAACGAGACATCGATATGTGAGGATTAAACATTGATGCTTGTTTATTTAGAGAGTTCAAATGAGAAACGTTCCTCACAAATGTTTATTTTACGTTATCTTTTCATGCATTTTCAGACTTTCAGTAATGCTAAATGTACCTCTAAGATGGATCTTCATTAGGTTTGAGCTCCACGTTGACACAACTCACGCATAATTTGATCCCGTTTCAAACACAGATAAAGCTATTTTCGCTTAATGCTACGCTGCAGTCCAATCCTGAGTGCAATGGGTCTAATTACGAGCCTAAGGCTCGTGATTAGCCAGTTTGTAGCAACAAGGAGTGTTGCTACAACCTAATCACGTAATGTTCCGAAACGCAGCGGGTCAGTCCCGAGTCCTGGTGCTTCGACCGGTGACGCCACGATGCCTTTTCCAGACTACCTGCTCTCTAACAACCACGTCAACTCGATCATCGTACACAAGTTCGACTTCTCCGACGAGGAGGTGATGGCGTACTACATATCGTTCCTGAAGACGCTGTCGCTGAAGCTGAACACGCACACGGTGCACTTCTTCTACAACGAGGTGGGTCTGACGGCACTGGTCACTGATGATGGGGGTCAGCTAGTGACGGAGATTATCAGCAGGGATGGTGGTCAAGTGATCAGAGGCCTTTGTTGTAATATGGGCGCTACATAGCCTAGTAGCTGTGGTGCCCTTAAACCCAAATCATCATCATCACCACCTTTGCTGAAACATGACCGTTGGCGGGCGCCAGTTCACGATTGAGATTGGGTAACGGTGTGAAGAAATGTGAAGTTTTACTGTGAGGTTAATGTGATTAGGCAAATGGGTTATCATATTCTAAACAATGGTTAGAAGGTCTTTAAACTACTTATGTGACTTAAAAAATATATAAACCCTCTGACATAGACAAGTCACGAATTCTAAACATCTGTTTCTTGGTATGCACTTACATGAGTACATCACGCATTCTCTCTTTAAGAAATACTAATATTAAAAAGTCCCATTTTAAGTCGCTTGGCGTTGCCATCGAAGAGTAAACACTGTATGCTTAAAATGTTAAAGTTTTTGCTTGATTCATTCTGTTTTGCTTTTATAGCAGTTCCGATCAGCCCCCATTCTCAAATCTCAACATATCATATTTCTTCTCCCTGTCCCGGGGACGTTTTACTCGCTGATCCATGTTTGCTGACATCGAAGTGCTGACGTTGCTGACGCTGACGTTTCCCAGCACACCAACGACTTCCCGCTCTACACGGAGGCCATCAAGTTCTTCAACCACTCGGAGACGATGGTGCGGATCGCCGTCAGAACCCTGACGCTAAACGTCTACCGGGTGGAGGAAAAGTGAGAGACTTCTACCGTTGTGTGACGTTCAAACCGCAGGCTTAAGTGATTCTTAACTTCTCAACTTGGTAGAACTTGAACATGTACTGGGTGGAGGGTAGTTGAGCCGAGTGGATAAGGTTACTACCTTGATGTACCGTCTATACCCCTTATTTTATCGTTAGTCTTATGTCGATGCTTATACTCCCGCAATATTGTCTTATTTTGTTATCCGTCTGTCATCCTTCTGTCCTACTGTATACTACCCGCCTGTCTACCATATTTTTTATGATGAAGGCATATATTCTTTCAATACATGCATACAGATTACACGTATATTCGATGACCAAATGAACTGAACATTCTACCTAAATGCCCTTCGCCTTGCCTCGGGAGGCTTTTCAGATTCTGAGCTTACATGTATTATTCACATCTCAGTAACACATCAGCAATATAAATATCACAGAATTACGCGAGTTCAGAATCATTTATAGTCGCCTTAGTTCGTTTCACCCTTCGGTCGTTATTTATGTCGCGTCAGGCTGTTCATGCTTCTAGTCGGTGGTTCTTTCCGAGAGTTGTTGCCTCGTGATGTTTTTGAATACCGTTGGCGTCTGCATGTGGTGCAATAATGCTGGCAGATTGTTCCATGAGCGTAGCGCTCTGTGCGGGAGCATCTTAAGCACCGTTTCCAGATGAACTGGTCTGAGGTTTGGGGCCTGCATGATTGTTTGGCCGCTGGAGGCCCGTGTTGTGCGGAACGACACCCTCCCGCTATCGTGTGAAAGACGTATCGGGCCCTTTGCAGACTGACATAACACATGTAACCTCTAACCATAGCATGATGTAATGGGCGCCACATAACTTTATAGTTGACTCGCCCTTAAACCCAAATCATCATCATAGTATGATGTACGCACTACGCATTGCCAGCGTAACTCGTGTGTATTCAATGCATACATGTGTGTTTGTTTGACAGGTCGATGCTGGAGTTTATCCGGGACATGACGGCGGTCCCGTACTTCTCCAACCTGGTCTGGTTCATCGGCAACCACGTGCTCGAGCTGGACCGCTGTGTCCGCAGTGACTCCAGGTGGGGCGGGGGGAGGAGCTGGACCGCTGTGTCCGCAGTGACTCAGGTGGGCGCAGGTGGGGGTTGAGGAGCTTGGACCGCTGTGTCCGCATGACTCCAAGGGTGGGGCGGGGGAGGAGCTGGGACCGCTGTGTCCGCATGACTCCAGGTGGGGCGACGGGGGAGGAGCTGGACGCGCTGGTGTCCGCAGCGACTCAGGTGGGGCGAGGGGAGGAGTTGGACCCGCTGTGTCCGCAGTGACTCAGGTGGGCGGGGGGATGAGACCTGTGGGCGGGTCACGTGGGGTTTAACAGACGCAGGAGACGCATACATACACAGCACTCAGGAGGCACTTAGTCTTTAAGCGGGTCCCGAGTGGACAGAGACAGAGACACACCGAGGCATTGTTGACACACTGGCACAGTGGGCCTGCGGGGGGGGGGGGACACTGAGGCTAATGTGCCTAATCTCAAACACGACGACAGACTAGCGGCTTGGCCGACGGAGGGGGGGGGGAGGCACACGCGAAGATACGAAATGCGACGAGTAAGCCTGCAGCTGTTTGCGGTTATTCGCAATGGGCTCCCTGCTGAAACATATCAAACTAATGCAATTTTAACAACGGCAACTGTCGAGCCTGACCCACGTTACGGTATCAGCTTGCCTTGTATTTGGTGCTGTGTACTGTAATTTGTATTGTGTTTAGTACCTAATGTATCGTATTCTCTCCTGTTCTGTATTTACTCATACTACAGCCATATTATAACCCGTTGTTGTTCCCTCCATCCGTCTTCAGTCGATAGTAATCTCGCGGCTCTGGATGCGTCTGGCGGCGGTCGCCAGGGCCCGCCACCACATGGGTCTCCCGGGTCTCCCCCCAGCTGCTGGCGGATGTTGTACAGAATATTCTAACCTCGCGTCTTTCCGCCCTCTGCAGCCACCAGTACCGGGGAAAGCTGGCAGACCTGGTGGCCGAACATCTCGATCACATACACTACCTGAACGATATCCTCTGTCTCAACATCGACGAGCTCAATCAGGTACGTGCAGACGCAGCTATGTCGGGTCCGTATGGTGGGCGTTCTGTGCCTTTGTATCGGTGGCACTGTGGAAAGCGTTAGGTTAGGATAGATGGCAAAAGCATACCATTTACATTCATTAATTACAGTGGAAGGGCATTATGTAAAATAGTATTAAAATATGTTTGTCAAAGTTAGAGGAAAGACCATAACGAAAATTAACACTCAGTCATGATGTATACTTTTCAATATGCATGCACTCTACAAGGAAGCCAAATGTCTGCTAGTTGATGACTACGAACGGAACTGTCTATTATACCGATAAATCGGCAGGCGACTGTCTGGACTGCTTTTTCTCGATGTTTTACTACCTTACCACTATTTCTGATCTGTTTTACTACCACTTGGACCCTGCCATGGACACCATTTAACATAACCCCGGCGGTTGCGGTGCCTGTAAGGCAGCATTCACCCCCTGTATCGAGCCCCGACCTCTGCTCCGTCCCAGCGCCGCCGCCTGTAATCCCAGCCCCGACGCCTGCTCTGTATGATTCCCAGGTCTGAACGGAGCACCTGCTGAGGGCCGCGCTGCTGCCTGCTCTAGATGTTCCCTCTGGCGCCGGAGGACGGGCCGCCCGTCACCAACCGCCGAAACAGCATGGTCAAGCTAAGACCGACGTGTGAGGGGGAGGGGGGCCCGGTCTACCAGCTGCCGACTGAGTGTATAGGGCGGGAGGGAGCCGGCCCGGAACGGCAGGTTAAAGGTTTCGGGTAGGAGCAGGACATGACGGCGATCGTGCGGGGTGTGGGAGTTCAGCCCTGTCAGATGACGGCATGATTGTGCTCAGTCGCCAGTTTGATCGCTCCCCGCAGCATAGTGAAATGGTGTGTTCAGTGGTGCTTCTCCCAGCGCCGCATAGTGAAATGGTGTGTTCTGTGGTGCTTCTCCCAGCGCCGTATAGTTGAAATGGGTGTGGTTCTGTGGTGCTTCTCCCAGCGGCGTATAGTGAATAGTGTGTTCGTGGTGCTTCTCCCAGCGCCCGTATAGTGAATGGTGTGTTTTGGTGGTGATTCTCCCAGCGCCGTATAGTGAAATGGTGTGTTCTGTGGTGCTTCTCCCAGCGCCGTATAGTCAAATGGTGTGCTCTGCGCCGCATAGTGAAATGGTGTGTTCTGTGGTGCTTCTCCCAGCGCCGCATAGTGAAATGCCGCATAAATGGTGTGTTCTGTCGTCGGCTTCTCCCAGCCGCCGTTAAAACTCGGAACTACCTCAGAGTACCATCGACAGCTGACGAATATGCTCTGATGTGTCCGCCAGCCGCGTGTCAGCACGGTGGTGTCGCTGTTCCTGCTTGTCACAAGTGTTCCTGATCTTCACTCATCAGCCTCTGGTGCGGCTCCTGGCCCGTATCATCCTCACGGCCGACCAACACCTGCTCTGGCAGTCACAGAAGGTCAGTCACGGCTCTCTGAGAAGCTGGGTCGCTGAGATGCCTCTGCCAGTGGTTGACACATATGCATGTGGATGCTTAACAGATGGTGCCCTGACTTTCTACTGGGATACGTGTTGCTTTATTTGCTTACAGTATCAGCTGCCGCACACGCACTGTCGGGGCCTTCTAAGCCGGTTTTCTGGCCGTTTCTCTTACCGTTTTCTCGTTACCGTTCTCTGACTGTTCTCTGACCATTCTGATCGTTTTCTGACCGTTCTGACCGTTCTAACCGTTCTAACCGTTCTCTAGCTGTGCTCGTAGGGCGCCAAAGGACCATAGAAATCGACCCGCCCATTAACTCTAATGTCACCAGAGAACGTGTTCTGACCGTCCGCCATCCCGTTCTCGGTACAGACCGGTGCCTTCTGTCCGGGTTTCGTCGCGCCGTCTCACAGTCTGGAGGAGCCGCCGGCGGCCGGCCGGCAGGGCGGCGCCGCCAGCGAGCCGCCCCCGCCCCCGCCCCCGCCGACGGCAGCGCTGGCGTCGGCGCTGACCGACATGGCCCACCCGCCCGGTAAGACGGGGTCAGGGACACCGCCGCCGGCTGGTCTGGCTGGATATAGGATGGAGACGGGGGAGAGCAGGAAGGCTCTGAGGAGGTCCGGTGTTTCCGGGTCTGTATCGCACGTCAGCGGTGGGAGAGTGGGAGTCAGTGCACTGTTCGTAGTGTGGTCCGGTGTCAGCGGTGGGAGAGTGNACACACACACACACACACACACTTACCGTGACTTTCCTACATCCCTGGAGACAGAGACAAATATCAACATACTCTGCAATATACTTTATGCGCTACCACACAAATGCATAGTGTGAATGCAATAGGTATATAATCCAGGAAATCAGGCCAGGACAAGAATAAACGTGCAATTGGGCACTTACTATTAAGTGAGGAAGCATGCCATATATTTAATACAAGCAAAGTAAAAATAAGTGACAAGTAAGCAAAACAACGCTAAAAACGGTGGATTGATAATCGCTTAGACACAAAAACAAATAGCACATACAACACAACTTGTTCTACTGTGCAGGCAGCTTACCTGTTTTCTCTTTTATTTCCATGAGTACCGAGAAGAGGGCGTTTTTCATTCGATGGCAGTTCAGCGTGTGCTTCCTGGAAAATTCGGTACTGAAATTAAAGAAATGATGTTATTACAACGAAACGCTGTCCAACAAAACATTGGATCCCCGAACAAACATAAATTACAAGAACAAAATACAAATAATAGATAAACTAATTTTAAACATCGATATATAACACTATTGTAAAGCGTATGATGTTTCGAAGATAAACAACATAAATGTATCAGGTTACTAAATTAAACTTAAATCTCGCAACGGGTAAAATTGAATCCATATCACAGTCAGAAACAATGTTGCCATTACAGTCATCACTATCAGTACACTTTATAGATCCTATCCTACTCAAACGAATTTGAACAATGCTAGACATACTGTAGGATAAAACAAAATCAAAATTCAACAGATTTGATAATTGGCATTAATTTATAAGCACTGTCATCTTATTGGTATGCACACACGTGGTAGGTTCTGAATGTTTGCCACAAAATATCAATATTTGCTACAGATATCTTATTTTCTACGCGGTGAGGAGAAGCCTAAATTTGTTATAGGTAGATTTTACGCGTTTGTCATAACGGTTGCCTTGCTGTGTGAGAAACAATTCGCTGTCGCATTAGGCACAAAAAATCACGAATATGATGGCATAAACTACTTTTGAGTGCAGTAGTTTTGAAAAACGCCGAGATCACAAATATCTATATGCACAGCAGAGTTTGGTAAGTCTTTTACCTTATGTCGCCAGTGCGGTATCCAGTGCATAATGCGGAAATACCACACTCCACGCGCTAATGCTTTTTACATTGCTCGGCATATGGTAAAATCTGGTAAAAGAAAATGCGCTAGGGCATATTTCTTTACCATGTGCCGACCAATGTAAAAAGCATTAGCGCGTGGAGTGTGGTATTTTCCGCATTATGCACTGGCATACCGCATTGGCGACATATATTAAAAGAAAAAAATACTAAACTCTGCTGTGCCTGTGTATATTTGAGATCTCGGCGTTTTTTTTTCTTCTCAAAGCTACTGCACTCGCTTCGCTCGTGCAATAATAAAAAAGCGACTCCATCATAAACATCTACATACTAGCATCGTTCAGTAATGCTTATTACCAGAGCGCGTGAAAACAGTGTGTGATAAAAACCTGACTGGAATTTTGAAAGCTTCATCGACTTCGCTTTCAAGGCTTCTTCACTTTCATCGAAGTCAAGGCCGTAATACAAATTTGGCATTGCCTTATCTGGTAAGGACCTAGCATGATTGGGACATATACGGAATAAAAAATGAATGAAGAACGCGGCATATGATAAAAATCAGACCACAATCGACAGGCAGACATTTTTAAGACCTGAGTTGCCTCTGTCCTTTCTTTATTTTTACCTCGGCCTTCGGCCTTGTTTAAAAATCAAGAAAGCACCTCGGTCTTGAAAATATATTTACACCGGCCTCATGCGGTATTAAGCATTACTGAACGATGCTGGTATGTATATGTTTGTGATGTGATTGAGGCGTGTCATGGTATGCAAGTGTATGCCAGTGCATAATGCGGAAAATGCCACACTCCACGCGGTAATACCTTTTACATTGCGGCATATGGTAAGACACATATATTACCAAAACAAATAATCAGGAAATGTACATGCACACAACTATAATTTGGATGCAATGACTGCACGTGCATTTTTACGAAATGTTCTCGCGGCGGAAAAATAACAACCGATTAGTCTCCGGACATATATCTTCCAACGGACACTTATGGGTTAGAGACATATCCAAGATATTAGGCAAGGGTCGTGGCTGGTATCAATCTTATTCAAAGGATATTGAGCTGCTTCTTTTATGACAATAAAAATCCACACGACCTAATTATTTTCTGAACAACCTTGAGCTTTAGTCCCTGGACGCTAGCACATAGAACCCACAAACCTACAAACGTACACGGACTTTGGCACTTAACAAAGCGGCAAATAGCACAGCTTGGAGACGTGCGCTGTGCACATCTAAGAGGACACCACATGCCGTGACTCGGGAGACGGTGACGCACGGCGTATGTACCGAATAATGTATACCGAATGCATAGGCTTGTCACGGCCAACCACAGTACCGGTTCAGCATGACAATTAGCCAGCAGCTAGCTCAGGCTTGGGTTTGACAGGTCTGAATGCACGCCTATCACTGTCTTCGATGGTCTGTATTTTGTGTCTCTAAAAGGCACCGGTTGACCCAATGCGGCAAGCCTTTTTGACAGGCTGCTATGATTTTTTTGACATGTACGAAGGGCTTTACTTTTGGTGCGGAATAATTACGTACAGTTTCTGATCCCCCGTTCATTGTTCAGAGTCGTTCTGCAAGTATATATACCATGTAATGTGCTCAGTGACCAAATAAATAGTAAAGCAGAAGTCAACGCAATCAACTTATATTGTTGACTGACTTAAAATAGCTTCCGTCGACTTGAACATCCGATCTGTGCACCATGAAAATAACGAAATTCAACCACACTGAAGTTGTCTTGCTAAGCAAGACATACGATTGACTGGCATACAGTAGAGCTGAAAAGCGTTTTTAACTATCAACAACTTATGTTTCCATTGAATTAAATGCTAACTTGCAAACGTCACCAAATAAATAACGGACAAAAGTGTCAGTAATGCATTTTCAGGACGTGCAGCAGAGCTGTATGGTGACCATTGTTCTTTATAACTGACGTTTTGAATAAAACGTCAATTACGTTCCTTCAAATAAAGAAATAAATACAATTTGACGCACCTTTAAAATATTTCCCAGTCTAGCCAGTGTTTTATGTCCATGAGCTTGTATACATGTACCGCGGAACTATTGCGATTTGAGGAAATGTCCTGTATGTCTGCATCGTCAGAGGCATGCCAGTCAATAAGTCATATTCCCTGTTCATTGTATACAGTCAAACAAACGGCCGACATGAACACTTGAGCTATAGCCAAATATCGGCTTATCTTTTGGTATGAGTTCCGTTCGTCTGTATGGAGTCATCGGTAGACGCTACCTACAGACAATGCGCTCTCGAAACGTATGATCGGGAAAATCGATAAGCATGCGAGTTTGATTACCATACGGTCTCACTCCATTGGCTGACAATGCCAATTATTTCCATCATAGTGACATTATTGGATTGGCCAAGTGTTGGCCTGGGATCTCAAAATATATCGTAAATGATATCGTGGAACGGAGTCGAACCGAGTCATTAGTATTGGTGGTCAACAATTAATTATCATATTCTGATTTCAGAAGATACAACAATAAGGAGGCAAGTACCGCGTGTAGAACATAATAGCCATGCATATATAAGGAATAACTGTCTTCAGACGCGTTTTGTCTTTTTATTTAATGAGATCATGGTATGCTCAAAATTTGCATATCATCACTTGAATGTGCTACATTCAGTCAATTGAGTCCTTTGAAAACAATGGCCAACTCTAAAATAAGGCAGTATGTGCATTTTGGCGCAATGTCTTGCTTTTCCATTGCAAATGGTATCTATTCAACACGCATGAGATGCTTTACTGCCAAAGGTACCGAAGTCAAGTTAAGTTCTCAAATGGGCCTCAGTATGTCTCAGCCATCTTGTCATCGCGTCGGTGACTTATATCAGCTTTTCAACTTGTACGTCTGTATCGAACACATTACCTTTTCTGAATACATTGCCGTGCATTAAACTATTCGTGAACAAGGCTTTTGCCCCTTATATGCCTCGTTTGTCTAGCTCAATACAGTAGCTATGTAAAGCTGCCGCGCGTCCCAACTACATGTCGAGTCGATTATGTGCTTGTATGCAGGGGACTGGCGACACTTGGTAGCGAGATATGCCGACTGATACCGCACCGTTGCAGCAGCACAGTCGAGAAACAGTGCCGACTCAGGCCTCCTTTCCTTGTTGCGATCCTAGTCTGATATTACAGGCACTTGACAACACATTCCGCAGCTTAATGAGTTCAAATCGCTCCATCAGGAGGAACATGTCGCATGTGTGGCTTCTATTGTTGCTTCTAGTTTGCTGGACACTAAGTAAATACGCACACTTTTTCAGCATGTCCGCTATCATGCTCATGGTCTTGATGCCTGTACAGCTGTGTTAAGCCACGACACGTTAGGCTATGCTACGAACCATCTTGCTATCGCTGTATCAGGTGCTAACATGCATTTGGTGTTTACTGATGCATTGTAGCGACCACAAATCTAGAAGATAACGCAATAAAAGACGCGATACGTTCAACGTTCATTGTTACTTAGCGTAGACAACAGTTACTATATAATTACAATGCAAATGTACATTGTGTGATGGATGATATTTGCAATATGTCATCTAGGAATCATCAATATCTCTAGACGTGAATCCGTGGCGTATTTCCAAGCTCAAGGACATGCACATTGCACGTTTCCTGAACTGGCGATGATGATGTAATGCGTCTTGTTAACAGCTACTGAATATGTTCTCGGAATCCTAAGCACACAATTCAAGTCACACGGAAGCTATAATGATGAAGTCATCCGTGTCTGCCGGGTAAAGCATGATTTGTTATTCAACAGATACAATAGTTGATATGGGTGCGCGGTAGCAACCGCCGGATTCTTGAGAAATGTTACGATACCATAACATTTTCTCGACTTTCGACCGACGCGGGGTCACTAATTTCCTAGGTGTTCACTCAAATACAAATCGCTACAACTATACGATCAAACTGAAGACGTGCTATGCGCAAATATAAAAAATCCCACAATATCCTAATACAAAATATAGATGTCACGTAGAGTCTGTGTTGCACTCCATGCAACCACCCCGAATAAATTTACGCACAACAAGTATGTCACAGTGCTATGTCCTATGATTTTGCAGATGTATGCATCAATGTGCACCTCAACTACTAATTGACTGCATTGACCTGATGGGTTAGTCGGCAGGACCGTTCTGGCCCTAGTCGGGTCGGCTTCGGCGCGGTCGGCAAAACCGGCCCCGGTCGGCCCGACCGGCCGACCGCCGCCAACCGCCGCACCGGCGCTCACCGACCACGAACCCCGCACCGGCCACGGGACAGGTTAGAACGTCTCTCTTGGCCGATCAGACGGGGGAACTGCACCCTATGGCTTCGGTATACCTCGGAAACTAACCACAGTTGGTGCTGGCAACGTGACAAGTGATCATGGTTTGACCAACAGCGAGCACATATTTCGCTATAGTTTAGGAACCCCACGATATGTAGTATTTTGTTTGACCATCATAATTGAATAATAGTGTTGGGTAAACACAATCAGTGTGCACCAAATGAAAGACGACCCTGGTTGCTTAGTTTCGCGCCATAAAAATGAGTTGCCGAACAACAAGCTCTCAATACTCTAGCATGAACAAATCATGATAAAATTTGGCATTATAGCTTGGCATAGGAATTAGAAATACATATTAACAACCTGACTTGGACTTGGCATGTGACACGATGGTTGTTTACCCATTGACTACTGTCACTTCATCAAGTCATCGGTAGGCGTTGACCATGACAGCACCACAACACTCCAACTCGTGGTACTAACCTGGCTTGCGCTTCATCTAAGCTCTGTTCGGTGATGGTCATGATCTGCTGCAGAATCTCTCCAATGTCCTGTTTTCTCGGCTCGCCCTCAGTGTTGTTGGCCTGGCCATTAGGGTCAATCTGCGGCTGCATGCCATAGCCCATGCCATACTGCTGGCCCTCCATATCTCCTCACACACACACACACACCTGCTCCCACGGCACAATCACAATCACAGCAGCACTAGCGCACACGTGTTTGTTTTACGACGAAACGTAAGTCACAGATGAAAATAATAACTCATTCCGGCACAAGACGTCAATGGTATGACGACCATAAAATCCTGCGTCCAGCACTCGTTTACGGCCGTCTCGCCAGGCCCGCCGACCAATGGCCTTCTTTGTTTAGCCGTCATTCTCGGCCAACGGCCCTGAGGAGAGCCGCACTCACGAGCGATGCGCGCGCCGCCTGGTGAGCAGCCAGCAAGTACAGTGAAACGAAAACCGCACACATATGCAGGATATTTTGAAAATGCCTGATGTAAATTCAAATTATGAATATTTACCATCTATTTTCTGACATAGTTTGCGTTCAAGTGATAGAAAAGACATTCTGTTGATGAAATAGAGAAACATAAGTTGTGTTTTATACATCACTATATGATATGGTTGCAAATAAAAACCCACTTTTTAGTTTTCGTTAAAATTAAATATGTGAGCATTTTAAAATATTTAAAAATCATTTTGACCAGAAAATATCGTCAAGCCTTTTCGAAAGTCACGTAAGAAGACTTCGAAGCCACTAAAAGGCATAATCAGAAGGGTTTTATCAGCGGGCTCGGGTCGAACGAGAAACTCAGGCAACTTATGACCTGTTCAAGAGGTGTTCTAAACTTCTCTCTATAAATCACAACACACGAAAGTACTTTGGCATTGCTTATTGCATGGTGGATTTCATTTCAATATGACACATGATCACCAAAAATACCGCCGTTCGCTGGTTCATAACAAGAGTGCTTCTTGCGGTATGCCTTCTGCGTTTTTAGACTAGGCATTCTTTTGTTAGACTTGAATATGAAGGGTATGGTGCGTTGAGAGCTGGTGACGTTTATATTGATATTCTTTCACATATGAAACGCAGTACTTGCGAGAATACTCAGAGGTGCCAGTTCCCAACCAGCGCCTCGGACTTAATATAGTCAAGCTGGAGGAAACGGGAGCGTCTTAAAAATCGCGCTGCAGATAAATCGGAACTGCTCGTCCACCCGCCTCCACCGAGCGCCAGCCCGCCTTGAAATTTAATTGAGTGGGTTCCGCAGCTTAGCGCCAAATTGTTTGTGAATCACACACCGAGCACTAAGGAGTGGCATTTTGCCGGGGAAATAACCAACAGGGCGGATCCAGAATACATATAATATTTTTTGTGCGCGCGGGGGGCACCTGTCCATCTTTCAGGGTGCCCTAAGAGAACGATTTGAGCCAGCACAGGAATGGCAGCATAGCATGATTAGTCAAACTACTAAGGGATTTCCGTGGAGGAAATATGAGGTTCGATGAGCGTGGATTCCCTTAGAGCAACACACATAACTCTTCCCCATACTTCGAGGCAGACAGGATTGCTCTATGATAAGATTGATGCACTTGTTGATACCTGATATTTAGGACAATTGCAAGTTAGAGGCGGGCGCCATGGAGAGGGTTGACGATGCCCCCCAGGCTCAAAAGGAGGCGTCTGGGCGGCAGGGCAAAAACTTATAAATGTGTCTTCTCCTTCCCCAGTGGCCGGCGTCATCGTAATTATTCAGTAATTCTTGCTTTTAATGGCTCTTAGTTGTGTCATGGCAATGAGAGGGAGGGGACAAACAATTTTGTTATAGAACTAGTGACTTTCCAAAGGAGGCGTCCTACCAAAAAGATTGAGATACAGGGCGCAGCATCACTTACCGAGGTGGCCTCTCGTTCCGCAAAAAGGCACCTAAACCCCTCGCCACAAGAAATAGAAGCATAAATCATGCGACACAAGGATGCACACTCATACCCTCATACGATCCGAACCAGGTACGAGCAATCCTACAGCAAAGCTCTATCCTGATGAATTACTCTCATAGTCTCTACTTTCAGGGGTTTCCATCGTATTTAATTGAGGCGGGGGCAGTTTGGACAAGGCACATGACAATTACGGATCTAACTCGGGTTTGTTCCTATGACGAGTTGTTCAAGTCATATACCTTATCCATCCTAGTGTACCTATGTACATTAGTACATATTTGAGCGGAGCGTGATCAACACGAATAGCGCATTAAGATGAGTCGGTCCGAGTCAAATTCTCATTAAGATTAAGCGAGTCACACTAGGCGGGTATCTAATCGCGCAGAATGCAGGCATTATAGTCTCCAGGAAGAAACTGGATCTGCCGGGGAACAGACCTCCTTCGCTGCACGGACAAGGAACGTGCCACTGGTGGCTATGGGGCAGAGCTGACCATGCAGCGCAAGGCGAGCTCGTTAGTAAGGAGAGTCTAGGTCAGCCAGCGATAGGCCGGTGGTAGGGCGTGAGGGGGAGCAATGGAGCGCCTGCCACCTCCGCGCAAAGATGGCGACACGGATTAATTGTCTTGACCCGAGCCGCAGTTCATATAGAAGCTTGCGAGGTGTATAGTTGGCGCTGCTCAAAATCTTGGTTAGCGACGACGGAAATCGTAAGAGATAAGACAATGTGATCAGGAATGCATTCTCCAAGACTCACGACCTTATAACGCACAACATCCATTCACTCTAGCTCAACACCTGACTCGATATTTAATTAACTGAGCATTGCGAGACATATTTGCTGCGGGATCGACTATGGTTGTACATAGTGGGAGAGCAAGAATGTCTATTAATTAACGGTTAATGCCTCCGTCTTCAGATGTATTCTCGAGGACTGGAACTTCCCTCTCACACGCTACCAACTATCTCTATGGTGCTACCCATTAGTAGTACAGGTATATCAGAAGTTTCTCGTCAGGCCGAGTTATCAAAAATAGGCACGATTATTTTACGTGTTTGTAAGTATATAAAATACGACAAGATTTAAGATGCTTTAGAGCTTTAAAAACCATTATATACGCTTCATGGCCAGTATCTCACAAATGCTAACTCTAGTCGCCGAGTAGCTAACTTGATTTAATATTACTCAAAAATGTGGGAATATCACAGCACCCTTCTCGTCTGCGTCGAGCATCAACCTCTTCTCTTAGAGGCGTTGCGATGCTAACAAGGATATGCCAGAATTAAATATTATCTATCAAACGTTTCGCGGTTGGGTAAGTCCTCGGTCAGAGCCTCTACCGGGTTCTGCACCATGCGCTTGAGATATGGTCCACCCCCATCAAGATGTCTTTCACGGCTCCTACAAACGGTCGCTGTCTGGAAACTCATAGCTGCGGAATTTCTCTTCATCGCAAAGTGAGCGGACAGAAGGCCACGTTTCAACAAGGATTCCCAGTAGCCTGAGGAGGACGATCCAAGGAAAGAGTATATGAGTAGCGTTCAACTACTAGGGTTTTTCTGTAAAAAATTAACATAGCAAAACTCTGATACAAACAGAAAACATAAAGTAATTGGCAACACATGTACACTTAAACTAACATGCACTTATTTTCTCACCCCATTTAGTCGCACAAAAACACAGCCAAAGACAAAATAAGCCCATGGGTGCAGACGCTATTTTATTCCGAGATCTGTGATCGTGTGGTCGTCTTTAGTAAGTTGCGAGATCAACTAAGATATATTTTGTCAGTATCGGTTGGTCACTCGCCTGGTGATAATTCTTTCCGGCCGATAGATCAAGGTAGCTGATCACATCACTATACCATGGTTTCACTCAACCGGTGATTCTTCCGTGGAAAATAATTACTGAAAAAAATTCGTACGGGTTCTAGGAACACAACTGGCAAAAATATAACATCAACACGACGAAACTAGGAATTAAAAGCAATGTTTCTTCCCTATAGAGCCAAGTTTTCAGCTTTTTTGTCTCTTCTTTGGTGGCACATCGCGCACCCACTCAAGAGGTGCCCTCGGCACGCGCAAACAACAAGAGCACGATGATATACGTGCTTGGGTATTATACTCCATATTCACTTGCATACGTTCCCGAATCTGACAAGAAATTGAAGTGCTGTGTGCCAGCAATTAATAGCTCGTAAACACGAGATTACACGATACCATGTGACGAAAACCTTAAAATTTCCGAGCATTGGCAACGTGAGCACCACCGTTTTGTCCGCAACAAGCGGGTGTACTTCGGCAGAACGCGCCGCACTTTTCTACTGGGGATGGGGTTTCAGTTTTTTTGTGTCGTGTGTTACAATCCAAAGAAGTAAATGGTCGACCACAGCCAAAAGTGTTTGACTCAGCGCTGTAACAATTTTGACATGAGTTTAGACGAGGTATCTAACGGCATTTGTGGATTCTACCTAATCCCCATATGAGCCGAGCTTATTTTTTTGTGTGGGGGGGGGGGCGTCAGATGCCTCCCCTGGCACGACTAAGCTGGTGCCGAGTACCGGCAGCGCCCAGGTTAAGAACTCCTTTAAAACACATCCCTTGTATAAGCTGCTTAGATCTTCCTTCAAGAAACGTGTTGATGTTTTGACCGATATTAGTTGTATTTGTTAAAGCTTGGCGCCCGGTTGATCCTCTTCGCTCCGCTCTTTTGTCAAGCTCACGGTTTCCATTCGCTTGAGTGGGTTATGTATGGGTTTTTTTCATTGTTTTAATCAAGACTCCTTTCCACAATTTAATTTGTGAGTTTATTTTTTAATATCTGATTATATTAATGTTTTCACCACTTACATTAGGTGATTATTCGCATTTACACACTTTTACAATGTTATCCGTTAAGGCCCCATGTCATAGTATATAATTTGGTATAAACCTAAGGAGGCGAATGGTAGTTGTTCCATTTGGGGCGTTAATTGAGCCATCCCCCAACGAGCAAACTAATTTAACACAAGATAAATTGATCGAATACCGGACTCTAACCCCCCCCCCCCCGGTCAAACAACACTTGGCTGATAAGGCAAAATATGAATGATAAGAACTGAGTGGTCCCCCCTGATAAAATCCTGTACTAAATGCCTGCGCTTAAGCTAATTCTTTGCAACATTTTTTTTCTCGAATTGGCCCCCCCCAGTGAGAATCCTTAAGCCGAGGCCCTGGTAGGATGCCAAACTGATTTTTGGACGGCAGTTTAATCAAATAGCAACCACTTATTTTGCTGCATATCAGAGCTTCAGGCAACCCAGACTTAGCTAAAACAACATCTCAACACTTTGCAGATGGAACCGGTGACAAATCGGACGAAGTACGGAATATTATGGTAAAATGGAAGAAACATACCGGAACATATTAACAACTGCTGGTAGGTTATACAGCTAGGTATGTGTAATTTCAGCAGCAAAGGCGATATAATATATGGATTCTTGTGAGCAGATCAAGCTTGCTGATAGGCCATGAAATGCATGTCCATGAATCAAGTTGACTCTTCCCTGTCGGCGCTCCTCTGGCGATGCACGTTCGTGACGGGAGGGGTCGGTCCCCTCGCACACGGAGATGTCGGCAGACGAACCGAGGGGCCTGTTCTGAGTCTGAACCGACGCCGACGCTGGACGGGCCAGGAGAGGACAGGACAGAGGAGTCTCCTATAACGGAACACACAGACAAACATTCATGATTTATCCGGAATCAGGTGGTGAATGTGACGGAAACAGACAACACTTTAGCAATTAAAGATGGGGTCAGGTGACAAAGTCGGACGGAATGCGGAATATTATGGTAAAATGAACAAAATATGAATATGGACATAATTCGTTATGACAAATGATAATATATGGCCCTAATGCCCCAGGGTGGGGCATAAGGGATAAATCCCCCCTCACCAAACCATTTCATTTTTTTAATCGGCGCATATTTGCACATTTCCTGATGTAGGTACTTACATAGAAGGAAATCTAAGCAACTTGTAATGTGGAAAGTTTGTTTTAAAACGTCGAGCAATGCATTAGAAAGCAAAATCCGATGAGTTTACTGAATTTTAATATTTTTGGGCGAGGTATGCCCCCTCCAAAAAAAAAACGCCTAGACCGGCGACCGCCGTTCCGCCAATGTGACTACGTGCAGTAGCGGCGGAATATATTTTCGGATGGGGGAGGGGGTAAAGAAACCCATGGCGCCCCTCGGGCAAAAATCATTGACCGGGGAGGGCAGACACGTAGCCAGGACTTCTATCAGGGGAGGGCACGTCAGAGGTTGGATCAAATTTCGCTACTCCTCAGTCAATTGTTGCTGACTGGGAGCGGTGGTCGGTCGTCAGCAGAATCACATTTTATCTAGTGTAAATTTGTTTTCTCAGGGGCTCCAGTGCCCCCCCCCCCCTCTACGTTTGCTGCTCGCATCAAGATACAAAAACTTCTCAAAATGATGAATATCGCTTCGCTCACTTCTGCTTAAATACTTTCGAGGTCTGACTGCTTCCTGAACAAGGTAACAGGTCGAAAGAAGTAGAACAATGGGAAAATGAAATTGCAGAACATAAACGCCAACTTTCCTAGAGATTTCCAGTGCAGCAGCGGATCGTCAGCCCGCCGGGTTTGTCGTGTTAGTTCATTGTATTCGTTTTGTCCATGGGAGTCAGAGACAGGAGGGGACACGCCTCAAACAAAAAAAAATCAGATTCAACATTAGGCCTGGGACTTATGCTATTTTAACTATGGGCGTTGCATGGCAATAATCGAATTAAAGGAAATAGTTTACTTTTTCAAACACGATTTGACTATAATTGTGGAAATACAACTTCTGTTTCAATAAATGGTCAAAAATAGCCATACATCGCGCCGATTCAGGACAGAAGGACGCACATTATTAATTGTATCAAAACTACATGCTCCGCAACGTCAAACGTGGCTCAGCCAATCAGATATTCGAGAGTAGTCGCGTAAGATTACTGCATAGCCTCTGCCCAGGTGCGTGAGGCCCACATTCTTGACATTCTTTATTAATGGTCCACATTCTTTCGACAAAAAGTCAAATATATTCGGCTAGAGAGCCCTTTCAGCCCAGAAAACTTGCAGGCAGGGTTTTTTCAACACGGGCTACAAAATTGCTATCTCAGTTCAAAACCCATGTTGAAGGTGAACTATTTCCTTTAAGAATGCCTCGCTCCCACCAACTTTCAGAAAGTGGCGGAACCCTTGCTCTTATCGGGAATAGTCAATCACGTACAGCTAGAGGTAAAACATTAGAAGGTATAACATGACTGTATAGTGTATATTTACAAGCCATTTGGGGCATACACGACATGTCAAACACAACGGTCACTACAACTAGCGCATCTCATTGATTCATTCAAATTACTTCGATCGGGGACGTCCGGTTGCAGAAAAGGTTTTCAAAACTGGGGGACACACAGCTAATCGAAACTGGTGTCTGGTATAAACTGACTTCTCTAAGAAGCCGAGCAAGACACTGATATATTCGTAGATAACATTCGATGGAGGATCCGGGGCACTAGTGCACCACGAGGACGGCATGACCCGAAGCACTTAGGCAGAGGGTCTCCTAGTCACCAACACGGAGACGGGCAGTGTGGCTCAAAAGACTGTGGCAGGTGTCGGATAGTCCCCCAAGAGGACAGTATGGCCCGGTGAACTGTGGCAGTGGACAGTATGGCCCGGTGAACTGTGACAGTGGGACGGTATACGGCCAGGTGAACTGTGCAGTGGACGGTTATTACCCGCAGGTGAAACTGTGACAGTGGACAGTATGGCCCGGTGATAACTTGTGCAGTGGACAGTATGCCCGGTGAACTTTGCACAGTGGACGGTACGGCCAAGTGTGAACTTTGGCAGTGGACGGTATAGCCCGGTAACTTGGTTTGGCAGTGGAGGTATAGCCCGGGTGAACTGTGGGCAGTGGACAGTATGCGCCCGCGTGAACTGTGACAGTGGACAGTATGCGTGGCCGGTGAACTGTGGCAGTGGACAGTATGGCCCCGGTTGGTAACTGTGACAAGTGGACGGTACGCGCCCGGTGATACTGTGACAGTGGACCAGTATGGCCCGGTTTAACCGTGCGTCAGTGAGGTCGGCCTAGTCCTCCACCAGGACGTATGGCCCGGTTGAACTGCGTTCAGTGAGTCGGCTAGTCCCTCCACCAGGACGGTATGGCCCGCGTGAACTGCCGTCATGTGAGTCGGCTAGCTCCTCCACCAGGCACGGTATGGCCCGTGAACTTGCGTCAGTGAGTCGGCCTAGTCCTCCACCAGGACGTTATGGCCGGTTGAACTGCGTCAGTTTGAGTCGGCCAGTCCTCCACCCAGGACGGCTATTGGCCCGGTGAACTGCGTCAGGTGAGTCGGCTAGTCCTCCACCAGGACGGTATGGCCCGGTGAACTGCGTCAGTGAGTCGGCTAGTCCTCCACCAGGACGGTATGGCCCCACGGACTGTGCTGCTGACACCAGCGGACCGTCTCCAGTAGTACCCGGTGGCGCCGACTGAGGGCGCTCAGGTGCGGCGGTGTCAGCAGCGGTCCCAGGGTGTCAGCGGCGGTGACCGCCATCAGCGCGCCCAGCTGACCGGCCGGCACGCCCTCCAGGGCGCGCCACGTCCGGCGCCGCACGCTGAAAAATGGCGCCAACAGCGATATAAGGCATGACGTGGAAAACAGTGAGATACAAGTGCATTTCATGCAGAATACCGTAAGGCGAATCGTAAGGCAATTCATATTTGTTTATCACCAATATACTTATGAGCCTAAATGCTTCAAAATCTTCGAGAATAAATGAGAACAACTAAACCAGCGCTGCAAATGGCATGGTGAAAGCATGCAAGAGTCACGAACACAATAATTGCCAGCCGATGACACACAACCACATATTGTATTTACACTGGCCAGCCAGCAGCGCCAGTAGCTACGGCACGATCGGCTGTGGACCGGCTCAGCCCAGGGGGAGATAAGTTTGACATCACGTCTGACGTCACCGACCTGCAACACTGGAACAGCGGAGCCAAGATGTCCAAATGGTCCACGTCCGGGTCCCCGAAACTGACAACAACACAGCTGCCGTTAGCCCCGGCTGCACTCAGTGATTCAGACACTAACCTATTGCGATTGTCGAAATCGATGACAGAAGAACCCCAGTCAGTAGGCACTACATCGCTGACATTAATTGGAGTCTTCATCAAATTGCTCTGCAGATGAAAAATCAGTCCCATGGTTTAAGGTAAGCTTGTGCTAGTAGAATTAACATCGCATTAACAAGCGAACTCTTGAGTTCACATCACAGAAAACTTACCAAAGAATAACAACATCCATGTATACCGACTACAGCCTCCCTATCCCGCAGCAGGTCCCGGTCATCACCCATATAAAGACGAAGGATGTCCCTCCATGATCAGACCGGCCGTTTGGCGTTCGTTCTCTACCTCTTGCCCGTTGTCGATGAGGCAACCAATGTGCCCGCCCATGATCAGACGTAGCCGTGAGGTTCTCTACCTCTTCCAGTTGTCGATGAGGCAACCATGTGCCCGCCCCAGATCAACCGAGCGTGGCGCTCTCTTAACCTCTTCCCGTTGTCGTGAGCACCATGTGCCCGCCTCATGATCAGACCGAGCCGTGACGCTCTCTACCTCTTCCCGTTGTCGATGAGCACCATGTGCCCGCCCATGATCAGACCGAGCCGTGACCGGCCGAGGCTTTCATCAGCAGCTACGCCAAGGTCAGCAAGAATGTGCGCCTCCGTCACCGAGACCGGGCCGTCAAAGCGGAACCATCTCAAAGAGGAAGTCCCGTCCAATTGCGCATGCGGAGGACACAAAACCGACGCATGTCAGCCCTTCTCCAGACAGGAACTGGCCGCGCAGCTCAGGAGGCTGAAGACGAGGAAGGCACCGGGCCCGGACGACATATGTGCGGAACACCTGCACCTGGGTCCCGTGGCGCAAGATGCCGTCCTCACCCTCATCAACCGTTCTTGGGAGTGCGCGACTGTCCATCGTCCTGGAGAAAGAGCCATCATCATTCCCATCCGCGAAGGCCGGCAAGGACCTGAAGTCGGTGAGAACGTACCGCCCGATCTCCCTGACGCAGTCACTGGCGAAACTAGCAGAGCGGCTGGTCGGCGGCGAGGCTGACCTACAATCACGGACCTCAAGAACCTGGTTCCTCCAGAGCAGGTCGGCTTCAGACGCGGCCCGCCGGCGGAAGAGAGCCTCGCCCGCCTTGTCAGACGGTTCAAGATGGCTGGAACCGCCCGAAGCCGCGAGGCCGGCCAGTGGACGGTGAAACTGCCGACAAGTTCGTCCTGCTGGCCTTCGATTTCAGTCGTGCCTACGACACAGTTGACCACCGGATGCTCTACTCCAAGCTTTTGCATCATCTCCCGCGGTGCATGCCAGCTGGGTGTTTTCCGGCTTCCTGCGAGACCGTCGGGCCTGTGCGGAGGTCAACGGTGCCGCGAAGCTCTTCGAACGCCCCTCTCCGCAGGCCTTCACAGGGCTCGGTCCTGGCCCCCTCTTCACTATGTGGTCCGCCTGACTCATCGAGAACTGCGCCGGGTCCCCCGGACGTCCGTTCTACGCCTACGCGGACGACACGGCGACGCCTGAGCGGGGGCGGAACCATGGAGATGGCGAGGGCCAGATCACAGCAGGCGGGCCTTGACACCCTGGCTCGCTTTGGGCGCGCCGTGGAAAATGCAAATTGCAAGGCCACAAGACCCAGGCCGCTCGTGTTCTCCCAGTTGGAGCGAGACCGCCAGAGACTTCACCATCAGAGTCGACGGGACTGAAGTGAAGGTGGACCTTCACCCTGAAACTCCCTCGGTGTCACGTTCGAACAGACTTCTACACCTTTGGTGAGGCACTGCGCCAGGCTGAGGAGGAAGGTGAAGCCGCCGTCAGGCCTCATCTCCGTACCATGAACGGGTCGGTCCCGTGGGGCTAGGGAGCCCTTCAGCCTCGAATCGTCGCGAACGGCTACGTGCGCGGGCTCTGGAGCAGCGGCCCGCGGCGGTGCTCCCTGCGAACATCGCCCGGACAACGTCGAGCAGCTGGAACCGAGAGTTTGCGCGCGGCGGCCAGAGTGATCACTGGCTGCCCGCGCTCAACGCCCGGGTGGCGCCGCTCCATGCGGAAGGGCGGGGTCCCGCCGCCCAGCTCAAGGCGCGGTTGTGCTGCGCCGGCACATGGTGTGCACGGCAACGGTCACTGCCACCAGACGACGCCGCTGCGCCAGATTGCAGAGCAGGACCCACCCCGACGCCCTGATCTCGACCACCGGGTGCGATGGCTCGGCGCGCAAAGGCCCTGCGTCCTCTCTGGGATGGCTTACGTCCCGGTCGAGGAGCGCCTGCAGTGCAGATCCCGCCCGTGGACCAGCCATGACCGCATCACAGTGTGCATGGATTTGGGCCCGCAGGGCTGGTCGCGACGCTCCGGACGACAGGCGCCGAGAGACGCGCCGAGGCCTCACCTGGCCACCCTGCCACACTGACGCCACCCTGTGATATGGAGCGACGGCTCGGCGGATGGAGGAAGTGTCTATGGAGGAGGAAGGAGCGCTGCTGACCCCTTAGGTCCGGGGGAGCGTCGGAAAGTCAGGGTCGACGCCGGGGGCCTGTGCTCCAGTACTCCTCGGCCGAGCTGGTGGCCATGAGAGCGCGCCAGAAAGGTGGTGCGCAGCCTGGGAGACAAGCTGCAAGGCCGGTGGTGCTCTGGTACAGACTCAGCAGGCGGCCTTGTCGACAACTGCCAGCGGAGCGGGGTCCCAGAAGACACCCATGGGGAGCTGGCGATCTGGCTCTCCTCTGAACCTCTCGCAAGAGGACAAGAAGTGATGCCAACAAGTGGGTCCCCTGCACACTGTGGGAATACCGGGAAACGAAGACGGCGGACGTGCTGGCCAGGGAAGCTGCCAGTCTCTCCGCAGGGTGCACCAGTAGACGCCCGCACCATCACCAAGGCCGTGGCCCGTGTTGCCACCAGGGCCTGGCGGCGAACCTGGCCGGATAGCCTCTTCAGGCAAATCTGGAGGGACCGGATGCCGAGCCCGGTCCTCGGCGAAGACCGGGGGGGCGGCCGTGGATGTACACCCAGCTGCGCGCTGGCCACTGGGGCCGGTCGGCAGTATCTCCACCGCATTCGGCCGTCTCCCGGCGCCGGCGTGGTCCGGGGTTTCGGACAAGAGCTGCGCCAGCGGCACTCTGCGTAGTGTGCCGCGAGGAGGCGTGACACACCGGAGCATGTGGGCTGCTCCGGTGCCGCGAGCCTAGCCGGCGCACGCCTCCGAACTGCTCGCAGCAATCTACGATCGCCCGACGCAGCTGCGGGACGGGGGACATCCGTGGCGGCCCTTGGCCCGTGGCTTCAATGCGCCATCGTGAGCCGCTGGCTGACGGGCGGCCATGAGCCGTTCCGGGAGGAAATACAACAACAACAACAGCCGTGACGCTCTCTACCTCTTCCCGTTGTCGATGAGCACCATGGGCCCGCCCATGATCAGACCGAGCCGTGGCGTTATCTACCTCTTCCCGTTGTCGATGAGCACCATGTGCCCGCCCATGATAAAGCCCGAGCGCGTGGCCGTTATCTACCTCTTCCGTTGTCGATGAGTCACAATGTGCCGCCCATGATCAGGCCGAGCCGTGGCGTTATCTACCTCTTCCCGTTGTCGATGAGCACCATGGGCCCGCCGCGGCCCAGCGTCTCGAAGTGGTGACGGTCGCCGTTCTGGATCAGAAAGTCGAACACCGCTGCGTCCACGAGGTCCAGCAGCCGACGGGGGGACAGGGTGGCGCGCACGTGACGGCAGAAATCTGCCTCCTGCTCCCACCTGGGCAGAGAGGGAGACGGGAGGCGACAGGTAAGACAGTGATATGAAGTCTGCAGCACCGCGAATATACATTACACGACAAAAACGGGTAAACAACGGTCTAAATTTCGATTTAAAGAAAATTTAATGGTTATATTTTACTGCAGAACACATAGCTTACAACGAAGTGGTGCGTCTAATCGTGTATGAAAGAAGGAATGAACGGGTGAATGAACTAAATTCAATTAAAAATGGATGAAAATAAATGTACAATGTTTTATACCAATTCATAGACAGAACACCAACCATACAAGGATGGCCAACGAATATCAGACCACTGTCCGGTCATGTCATAAGACAACTGCAACAATATCGAGTCAGCACCTGGATTCACCGGGTCACGTGTCACAGTCATCTCCATCTCCGACCGAGCACCTTTGTCAAGCTGGTTTGTTGGGGTTTAAGGGCGCGCCTCCGTCAGACTTGCTAATGGTTGTAAGGTCCCAGCAGGACTAGCCGCCCATCGCCGACGGCGAGGGGCGGTAGAGACGTCTGCTAGACCTGCACGGCGAGTCGCCGTGCAGGTCTAGCAGACGTCTCTCATCAGCAAAACTAGTCACCTCCTTATCAGCAGAACTAGCTTTCACTAGCTCCTCACCGTGCCGGCTGAGCGGATTAGGTCCGCTGCCAGGGGTGCCGGATCAGCAGAACTAGCTTCCACTACCCCATCACCGTGGCGGCTGAGCGGATTAGGTCCGCTGCCGGGGGTGTGGGATTAGCAGAACTAACTTCCCCTCCCTCCTCACCGTGCCGGCTGTGCTGAGTAGGTCCGCTGCCAGGGATGCGGGACTCAGCAGAACTAGCTTCCGCCTCCCTCCTCACCGTGGCGCGGCTGTGCTGAGTAGGTCCGCTGCCCAGGGTGTGGGATCATGCAGAACTAGCTTTCCCCTCCTACTACCCGTGCCGGCTGTGCTGAGTAGGTCCGCTGCCAGGGAATGTGGGATCAGCAGAACTAGCTTCCCTCCTCCTCACCGGCCGGCTGTGCCTGAGTAGGTCGCCGCTTGCCGGGGATGCGGGATCAGCAGAACTAGCTTCCCCTCCTACTCACCGTGCCGGCCTTTGTGCTGAGTTAGGTCCCGCTGCCAGGGTGCGGATCAGCAGAACTAGCTTCCACTAGCTCCTCACCGTGCCGGCTGTGCTGAGTAGGTCCGCTGCCAGGGATGCGGGATCAGCAGAACTAGCTTCCCCTCCCTCCTCACCGTGCCGGCTGTGCTGAGTAGGTCCGCTGCCGGGGGTGTGGGATTAGCAGAACTAGCTTCCACTACCCCATCACCGTGGCGGCTGAGCGGATTAGGTCCGCTGCCAGGGGTGCGGGATCAGCAGAACTAGCTCCTCACCGTGCCGGCTGGGCTGAGTAGGTCCGCTGCCAGGGGTGCGGGTGACTGCGCAGGGAGGCGCTGTTTGCCAGCCAGAGGATGGCCGCTCCGGGCAGCACCCCGGCGCTGTCACGTGCACGACGGACGCTCCGGCGAAGTACGCGGCACTCTCTCCGAACCACACAGGAGCGCGAGCCTGTTGGACAGGGGCATTACAGTTACACAGGAGCGTCCAGTCAGGCCGGGGTCAGGGGGCCGGGGGTCATAACAGACACACAGCAAGTAGCTGGCACTCTCCGAACCGCAAGGAGCCGGAGCCTTTTTTGGACAGGTCATTATAGTTACACAGGAGCGATCAGTGCAGGCCAGGGGTCAGGGGGCCGGGGGTCATATAACAGTCACACAACACAGTAGCGGCACTACTCTCGACATACGCAAGGAGCGCGAGCCTGTTGGACAGGTCATTTACAGTTACACAGGAGCGTCCAGTCGGCCCAGGGGTCAGGGGCACGGGGTCCATAACAGTCACAACAGTAGCGGCACTCTCCGAACACGCAGAAGCGCGAGCCTGTTGGACAGGGGGCATTATAGTTACACAGGAGCGTCAGACAGGCCAGGGGTCAGGGGGCCGGGGGTCATAACAGTCACACAGCAGTAGCGGCACTCTCCGAACACGCAGGAGCGCGAGCCTGTTGGACAGGGTCATTATAGTTACACAGGAGCGTCAGTCAGGCCAGGGGTCATAACAGTCACACAGCAGTAGCGGCATTCCCCGAACGCGCAGGAGTGCAAGTCTGGGAGAGAAGTAAGTCAGCAGCACTCTCTAAACATACTGCTGCGCAAGCCTGGGGCTGGGGTGACAAGAGTCTAGAACGATTGCAGCGTTCATCAGTGACAAGCTATCACTTCTCCATAAATATGTGATTAGTAAGAAGGTATGAAATGCTTCCTGTATGGTTCGTTCTCCACAGCGGCAAACGAGGGTGTCATTTATTCACCAATAAAACATCCCTAGTCGACTTGAATACTTTACAACCCCATCTACGAAGACGTTGGAGTTTATTGGAAAAACATTACGCTGTTAACCTGTCTCTATATCGAGCACCGGTATAGGCTAATGAAGATGCCGGTGTCTTAATGTTTACGTTCTGCCGGTGACCATATGCACACCCTCATCAACATCAGTATCCTCACCTCTCCTGGTCATGGTCCTCCTCAGTCGACTGGTGGCCACCGGTCGTACCTCAGTGTCCAGCCGCAGGGTCCGAGCGGTGACCAGCGGTGCACGGCCCACACCCAGCAGACGCAGCAGGTGCCAGCCGGCCAGCTCCGCGTGAGGACGGTCCCGGCCCGATAGAAGACCGCCGCGGAGAGGCCGGTCACGCCGGTACCTGTAGAGTACAGGTTACGGGTCAGAGGTCACAGGTCACGGATCGGAGGTCACAGGTCAGATGTCAACAGGTCACGGTCCAGGTCACGGGTCAGCAGGTTTCAGCGAGGTCCACATGTCGCAGAGTCACAGGTCAGGCAGTCACAGGGTCACGGGTCGAGGTCACACTAGGTATACGGGTCAGAGGTCACAGGTCAGAGGTCACGGATCGGAGGTCACAGGTCACAAGGTCAGAGGTCACGGGTCGGAGGTCACAGGTCACGAGTCAGAGATTACAGGTCACGGCTCAGGTCACGGGTCAGGTCACGGGTCAGGTCACGGGTCAGGTCACGGGTCATGTCAAGGGTCATGTCAAGGGTCAGGTCACGGGTCAGGTCACGGGTCAGGTCACGGGTCAGGTCACCGGTCAGAGGTCACTGGTCATTGGTTAGAGGTCACAGGTTACTGGCACGACTGAGGACTATGGAGGAGACACTGCCACAGATCCCACCAGCATGATGAAAGAGTCATCGCACACCATCAAAGACGTTTATTGAGAGCACGCCTCACCACTGCGGTTTGAAGAGAATCTGCTGGTTACCCTCCAGAGTCAGGAGCAGTTTCAGCTGACTGCCGGCCAGCGCGACATCAGCTCCAGTGATGCGACCCGTTGCCATGGTGACGAGCGTATCACCAAAGCCAGGCCACGGCTCAAACTGCCCCTTCCTCGACATTGACTGTAAACGGAGCGAAAGTCGCTTAGTGAACTGAGGGGAAACCTGGGCAATTACTCATGGGGCTAAGCCTCCTACGGCGACGATGACAAGATGGCAAGGAAAGTGTCGAGCATACGTCAACCATAGTATCTACAGTACAACCAAACACCACTCGTCACCGTTTGTTGTGCAATGTGATCAAACAACTGACAATGAAAAGGCCTATACAAAGGCAAACACGGCACACTATTCAGCCCACACAGGATGAGCGTTGCCCACCCATCTGACCGTGCGGTGTCCACAGACCGCAGCAGCTGACGTCTGTCTCACCTGAGCGGCGTGGTGCCAGCCCGCCTCTGCCTCCCCGCTGGGCCTCAGCTCCTGCAGCAGCTCGGAGACGCGGCGGACGAGCCGGGCAGACACGGGCTGCGGCTGCAGCTGCAGCGCTGCCAGCCGCTCGGTGAGCTGGCGCAGCTCGGCCGGCAGCTGCAGCTGGCCCAGCCGCAGCTGCGCCGGGCCGCCGTACAGCGGGTAGGGTTCTCCGCCGGCCTGCAGTGGCGGTCAGTGACAGGCATGCACTGTTGTTATCAGTGTAAGCTGAATGTTATGTGTCACTCCATTTGACCACTGACCAGCCCTTGAACTTGACCTATTACATGCATCAGGCTCATTACATTTCAGTATTTTGCGCGCGTTTTTAGCTCCATATAGCTTGCAGACACTGGGAAAGCAGTTACTGCCAACCAAATAATTGATACTGCCATGCAGAGGAATATCATTATATACTGCACCATGAAAACCTGTGCTTGTATGCATAAAAACAGCTGCAAGAATATGAAGGACAATAACTCCTATAATCTTGCAATTGCAATACAATTTCAAAGAGTTAATGCAATGAAGATGGTTGTTTTACAAAAAAGTTTATATTTAGATTTTAGATGCCATTGTTGATGATACAAAACGATAAAGGCATAAAAGCTTAATCAAAATTAAACCATATCACAACTGAAAAGGGAAGAACGGCAGGAAACTTTGGGTTGGGTACTAAGGTATGCCTTATCATCGAATATGCAGTGACAAGCATGCACAGGTTTTGTTGTAGCTGGGTTTAAGACCTGACAGACACAAATGTAGTTAATAAAGCAATATACATTATTAAATTAATACATTAACCACACAAAACAATGTGTCATATTCAAGCATAATCCATTTACTTTCCACAATATCCAGCTGTCAGCCAACAGTTGTACATTACAACTTCTAGCAGGAAATTTAAGAGCTAGGAGCAACATGAGTTTTTTGGCTGGTTTACAATCATCAAATCAATCAAATATAAATTTACAATCAATGTTCCAATTATGCAATTTAGGAATATGAGAGTCTACCATTTGAACCATTAATTGTATTACCCTAAACAACTATCGAGTCCATAGCATATACCTAACAAGCAGACATGTGCCTGGATCCGGGATCCAGCTGAGATCCGGATATCTGTGTCTTAAGTCCCAGGATCCCAATTGGACACCAGATCCAGGTACATAATAAACCGAGGGAACCACAAAGATCCCAGATCCTGATATATTTTATGCTGAGGGATCCACAAGGATCTCAGATCCAACTTCGGGATCCCAGGCACGCTGGTAGGTACCTACTTCTTGCTAATTGCATCATATGAGAGAATTCATTACAATATCTAAGTTTGTTAATAGGTACAAGGTACTTTGCAGGTGCTGATTATCTACATAGTACATACATACGAAAAATAGAGACCGCAAATTGTAATGTCAGTCTCTGAATCTTGTGTTTAAAGATCTGAGGCTTGTTTAAATTACAGATCCACTGAGATCTCAGATGATGAAGCATTTCACGCCGAGGAATCCAGAAGGATCCCAGATCTTCGTGCATTTTACGAAGAGGGGTCCAGTGGGATCCAAGATCTTCATGCACTTTATGCCGAGGGATTCACCGGGATCTCAGATCCAACTTCGGGATCCAGGCACAAGTCTGCTAACAAGAATGTTTCCCAATGACCACCATATCATATAATCATATCATAACCATATAATAGGTTTTATTTAACCCTATTCCCTGCAGGGAAGGAGGGGGGCAGATTCTGCCCTCCCCCGGTGTTTTTTTCGCTTGCCGCTTCTTAACGTTAGACTTAGCGTTTTGAAACTGTGCGACTTTTCCTAGAATTTAATTACGCGTGTTGTGTCAAAAATTTAGAGAAAACAAATCGGCCCAGCAGAGGCGGTGCCAGACACATGTTTTGGGAGAGTGTTACAAATGCGGTTGTACGGTGCATACTTTCGTTGTAGTTTGCTGTGCAATAAATGCGTCAGAAACATTGTCACTGCAATCAACATCATACACACTTAGATTGTACATATTTTGGGGCAGAGGCGCACTCAGGTACATAAGAAGGGAGGCGATACCCTCCGGCAAATTAGGTCCAACATAAAAATTGGGAAGATAATAATAGGCGTTATGCACATGGTGCCCCCACGATGCTTACCTGGATTCACCTATGCGCACTATATTACATTTAACAAATTACAGCAAATAACACCCACATGTAACGTTCATATCGTGTCAAACAATCACGAACAGCACATATTTTTAAAATAAAATTCCCGTTTAATATCCCCTGAATACGCGTATGACTTCATTTTGGTACTTGTCCTTTTAATATATTTAATACATGTATATTTGAAGCTTAAAAACGCTTTGGGCATGGAAATCGGTCGAAACACACGGCCGCAATGGCCTTTCAAAAATAACTAAATTTGTTCGTTCTATTTGCCACCTGGCCCATTTTTTTTAACAAAAAATATATTTCGGGATCCAAAAAGAATGAAAAAAATCGTCACGAATCGAATGGTGTTTGACCTATCGAAATCGGTCGAGCAGTTTTCGAATTATATGGGGGTAGAATCGGACCCCCGTAGGTTAATACGCGCACTGGAGAGGGGTATGCCTACTGTCACTAACACGCGCTGAAGAGGGGGAGGGGGCACATTTGTGCCTCCCTGCGATCTCCGAAAGTATGAGAGCAAGAGTGATCAAACTTACATCGTAAATAATTGCTATGATGATCTACATTTTCTGAAATTTCGATGACCTTAGGTCAATATCTTATAGATCAAACGAGGTCACGAAGGCCAAATCTGGCACCATTACACTATTTTGAGAATTTGACCTCTGGGACGTCACAGGTAACCAGCAATGTGCATAAAGTTATGTTCCTGGATGAACACTGACAATGGCTACCGCATGGCGTTCGAATCATCCCGATCCGACTGTTGGTTCCGAAGATATCGCTTCACCAACACATTCTGGCCGCTATCTTGGAATTCAAATAAATATAACTAAACAATTGACCAACCGATTTCCTTTTTTGCGTCAAACGATTCGCTATTGTGTTGGCTTAAGTGTCGCACAAAAACACCACCTTACTCTGCTTCGTTTTTTAGCTATTCACGAAAAACATGTGGGGGGCACAAGTCCCCCCCCCCCATCCAGTGCGCGTGTTAACGTAATTCTGGCCGCCCGCAGGGAATAGGGTTAATGCTGCTGCCACAGTCCAAAAAGAGAGAGCAAGCATGCCTGGAGACTCAACTCATTTATATTATGGAATGAGAAACATTACTATTGTGCAGGGACATCAAGCATAACGATACCCATAAACTGGATTTAATGATTTATTTACTTATTGTAATCAATGCTTTGATTTATGTCCTATTTTGAATCATGTCAACACTTCCGATTAAATGAAAAAGCATTTCATGCATAGCATTTGCAATCATGTGTCTTTGTTAAAAATGGTAAAAATTGACTACATGCAGAAAAAAGAGGGGCAAAATGGTTCACACAATAAAACATTACTAACAATGGGCATAGTACCAACCATGTTTTGGAGCTCTCCAAGCATGAACTTTTGCTTGTTCAAGTTATCTTGAACTAAACAAGTCATCTCTAATCTGTTGACCTCATGTGCTTTTAAAGCACATTTATTCCACTGACATGCTTTCATTTCATTATATGCTGTGAAATATAGTAGAATAAAATTAATGTGAACTAAAATAAAATGTGAACTCCCAGTCGGTGCAGTTTCAAAACATCAAAATTGGGTTCAGGTCGAGGATGAATATATACAATCACATTTACAACACAAAATATTGATGGAAGTTATAATCAGAATACACATATATTGATAAAATACACCAATGGTACCCATCACAGTTAACCCTCGCCCGGGTAGCGGGTGCATGCCACCCTTCGTTTTTTGCTCTGTCTCTGTCTCTGTCTCTGTCTCTCTCGCTCTCTCTCGCTCTCTCTCTCGCTCTCTCTCTCTCTCTCTCTCCTCTCTCATCTCTCTCTCGTCTCTCTCCTCGTCTCTCTCTCTCTCTCTCAAAATAGCTCAACGTGAATCAATTGATCGCGATGCAACTTTCAGCACCCGCTAACTTTTGAACAATTTGACACATACTCTGAATTTCGAACTTCCTACTTTCATGGACCTGTGACCTATGACCTGTTTTCTCAAGGTCATATTAGACGAAAACTGCGTCCCGTAGTTATCAAATTCATTGTTACATGTGCAGTTTTCCCCGAAGTGTTTGTTGTTCAGTGAGCATAGGCCCAAAAGGTGTTTCCAGGTGACAGTTTTAAGCTTCCGGCTGAGATTGTGAAACTCGACTGACCCTCTGAGATCACCGAGGTCATGACTCTGATGACCTCAAATGAACTTTTGTTGCTCTGGCCGTTACTAGAACAGGTTTTTGACGCTAATTTCAAATCTATATCCATTTTGCAATAATTGTATGTTCCACTGGGGTCATGCGCTTCCACAAGGTCAACCGAGGGTCACTGACCTGCAGATTAACCTGGCATGAATTTTTGGGAATTTTGGCCGTTTAGGTCATTTTGTAACGCTGATTTCAAATTTGGCGTGTTATTATGCATACTAAGATGTTCTAACGCAATTTTAAGCTTCGATCAGTATTTAATTTTCCCATATTTACGATGTGGACATTGGATCATTGACATGACCTCAGAGGTCACCTATTGACCCAGGAAACATTCACATCTGGTGTCCAAATGGCTTTACTCTCGTCACAAGCAGCACGTTTCGTTTTTTTTTAATCGAAGCTCTAGTTCAAATTAGGGGCGAAACGCCAAGGCGCGGGGCCCCTACCGGACACGTAGTGCTTGCCCTACCCGGGCGAGGGTATGCATTTTTTTATGCAGAATGCACATGCAGAATGCACATTTTGAGACTTATGTTTTTGGCTTGAAGTCATTAATGTGAGGGTCAAGGGATCAATGCAGATAGTGTGCTGGCAGGATTTATTGTTTTCATAAACTCACAAAGTCCAATCAATGGTCAAAATACCAGACTTTTAATGGAGTTGGTGGAAGAGACAATAGCAAAGCGCTGAAACATCTATACATGCATTGCTAATAGCGTGAAGCCTGGCATTTTTATGTGACTGGCCATTGGACCTTAACCCTAGCCCTACGGGAGCCTTTTCCCACCTTCGCCTATAAAAAAGGTTTTTAGGACCTAAGGGGTCCTAAAAAGACCCCTTATTAACTGTCAAACTAAGCAACATAGCACAACGCCGTAAGAACCAGCATGTTGCCTGTCGTAAGAAATTTACCGGTAAACATTTTTTAGGTTTCACGTCAACGGGTGACCTTTCAGGTCAAGTGAATGACCTCGACTCGACCACGTCCAGAATAGCGATTTTGCTGTCCGAAAACATCAAAATTCGAAATTGATAAAGGTAAATACAAATGCATGATTCTAGACCAGTTTTGTCTCAGAAACACAGAAAAGGTAATTATTTGTTCGTATCTGGAAAAAAGCGTAATGAGTTTCTTACTTAAGTCACTCAGTAAAATGGAGATATTGCTGTTAAAATTGATTTTGGTATTTTCCATACTCAGTTTTCTAACATATATTCCGTTTTTTAACATCTTAAAAAAACATTTTGTAGTGACTCAAACAAAGTATTTTTAATGTTTGGGGGTCAAATACTCAACATTTCGAAAAATCCGAGATTGCCATTTAAAAGAGAATGTTATTTTTTACCTTTAAATATTTTCTGTTTGCTAATTGCTGCAAAACTTGATTTTCTACCATTTGTCAATTATGTCCCACATAACACAGACACATGGTAACCACATGGTAATCATGAGGGCTGCCCACCTTTCCCACATGGTGCCCACATGGTTATGGAAGAGGTTTCCACATCGTTACCATATGGACTAGCATCCCACCTTTTAACCTCCTCAAATCCACATGGAGCCCATATGGGTATGCCCACATCATCCCCATGTTCACTTGTGCCCATCTCAGCCCACATGGGACCCATGTCAATCCCATGTGCAAGCCCATGCCCATGCTTAGCCCACGTAGCCCATCTTAAACCCATGTGGTAACCACATAGATGTGTTATGTTATGTGGGGTATCATTTTCCCACCAACATGATATAACTAAAACGTCATTAACTCCCAAACTGCTCAACCAATTTCAATGCAATTTTTACAGCATACGTATACTTGTTGAAAACTCAGCAACTGAAAAGTTCAGCAAGATGGGCAGCATGTGCAAAAAGTTAAAAAGTTATGCAAGAAGAGCCTTAAGGGGGGAGGGGGTCATTTTAGGACTCCCTGTAGGACAAATGTTAAAGGAAACTTTGCCAAAATCGCTGTTAATATGCTAATAAGAGGTATTCATACCTGCAATGTTGAAGATAACATTGGCTTTGCTAAATCATCAAGATATACCCCATTTTTGGGAAAGCAATATATTTAAAAACATATAACTCATACATTCAGCATAGATTGTGAGAAGTGGTGTGGTGAATGTTGTTATGACATTGAGTGCTTCAATAGACACAAGAGATTCAGAACTTATGTCAAATGATAAGTTGTGAAAGTAGTAAGAACACAACAAATGTACCTAATGATCATGATATAATTGTTTACATAACTAGCACAATATTTCCAATGGTGAAGGGTTTGCCAGCTGGTCCAGTAACACTGCTATTGACACACTACCATATGTAGTTTTTTAAATACCCAATTTTCAGGCTCTTTGTCAATTTTCCATTTTCAACTATGCACCAGCTTTCAGGATAAATAATCAGCAGCAGATTCCTTTCAACCAAACAGGGTACCTATGCCGTAAAATATTTCTCAACATAACCTTCAAAACTGTTCTAAGTTTAAAATACCATTACAAAAGTGACTCAGTCTGATTTCCTTTAACCCCAGCTATGCAGTAAATACAATAGTTGTAACTTTATTTCAGAATTGCACAAAAACAGGGTACATTTTGACATCATACATACCTTTCTTGGGCATTGAGGCATATGCTTCCCCAGTGTTGCACATCTTGTAGTCTTTGTTGTTTTTCAACAATGCAGCACAGCTTGAATAGGACATGATGAACAAAACACATTGAAAACTATGCAGAGCGTAGTCTTCCTTTAAGTTCAGCTTCATTGCAATACACGTCTATGGCCTTGGTAATACACAGCGATGACTATCTATTTTTGATGTTGATAAATGTAGCTAATGATGTGCTTGACTAAAATCAGCTAATGAGCATGTTTTATTGTTTCAACACAAGCACATTGATTAAACTTAACAAGGCTCCAAAGCAAAGACAGCACTGCAACCTTGACTGCAACCACACTGCAACCATATTTTTGTTATCACTGGGTGAAAACATGCATCATCTTGAACCAAAATGTCCCAATTCAGCTTTGTCATAAAACTTCTTTGTATGTCAGACTCATGCCTTTCTTGTTCTGGGTCAGGGTTCAGGATTCCCCAACAGATGGATTTGCCATTGAGGGATTCTTCTGATTCTAGGCAATGAACTTGCTGTTGCTGGTAATGAACCTGCACTACTGAGACTTCTGAAGTAAAATTTATATTTTTACCTCAAAGCTTGAAAATAACAATTGCCATTGGGGGATTCTTCTTATTCTAGGTGTAAGCCATGACAAACGTGGTGTTGCTGGTAATGAACCTCAAGGCCCTATACCAACATAAACCTGCACTTCCACTACTGAGACTTCTCACAGTCAAATGAATATGTTTTCCTCAAAGCTGGAAAATAATAATAATTTGTAAAAGTAAGACGAAGCCACGGCGCTCACGCGTCTCTAAGCCAAACCAAAAACCAGCGCCAAGTCGTAAACATGCGCTGCTCTCGTACAAGCTGCGCCAAAGTGTAAATAAGGATGCTTGCACTAAATGATAGTCTCTCTCAATTTATCGTAATAATCTGCTAATTAAAAACCGACACGAAACAAAAAGGATTCACAATGCACAACACATTTTGCGGATTCGGATAATATTTCAAAATCAGATACAATCTGTGTTACATAAGTTGAAGGAAACCAAGCCCGTGCAGGACACACTATGGGTTTTCACTGGCACTCGGCCCACTTGGCGCGATGAGGCATTCTAAAACCGCGGATGAGAGTTGGAATCATTCCCAGACCGCCCAGACCCAGCTGCAATACAAGACGCGTGCGAAACATGATTCATACTGTCCGTCGTGCTCCGTCTTTCATGTACTTACAGGATAGTTTATATCTGTGATCAGTTTTAGCTTTGCTTTGCACTTTCGAGTACTTTTTGTATCAACCGTGTATGCCGTAAAACCTATGGACAGAACTTCAATCCTTCGTCACCCGCACAGTTTCGACGGTTGATAAAGACAGGTCTTCCAAAACACATCTGTGCCTTTTCCTAGCAAATTGCATCGCATTTGGTTCATTCCAGACTAGTTACCAGTAACTTTTCGAAAGAGCATCCCGAGTTTAACTGCAGTGCAGTCGTGGTCTGTTTCTACTTATAGTATAACACTCTATTTGGATCAAGTATACGAAAACCTGCAAAACGGCAAAGGCTAGTTCCATATCCGCCAATCGCTGAGATGCACTTAGCTTCTCCATTACTCACAATCTGACGAAGGGCTACGACCCGAAAACCAGCGCACCACATCTTCGTTTTGTATTGACGGCGAAGTACCTCAAGGAAAGCTTTACAAAACACGAAAGTAGTAAGTTATCGCGACACCTAATTTTCAAAACAGTGGCGTGCGCGCAAGTCAGCGCGAGCAACACAGTATGTACACCAGCTCTCTCTCTCTCTCTCTCTGTCTCGTGTTCTCACAGACTCGTCTTACCTCGAATGCCCGTAGCCCAGGGAGGAGGACCGGCGCGCCAGGCTCCCGGCTGACCGTATCACAAGTCTAAAGGTACACGGCCGCGCCGCCGAGCGGACAGACTGAGGTTAAAACCGAGGTACGGACGCGGACCGGAGCCGGCTAAGCCGGCGCCCGACCGGCCGCGACGTGCCTTTGTACCAAAAACACATGATTATCTTCCAAACAATTTGTGCCTCACTGAGAAGCGCCTATATACAGACCGGCCGCCGCGGCACACCCTACCACATATTTAACATCGAACACCAAAGATCAGGAGCCGTTTTACCATTTCAAATCTCACACGCGCACACGAGAGCGGAAAGTAGCGGCCCCGTCGCCGGCAATAGGTACAGAGAGGGCGCCACCGTTTCTCGGTGGGCTACGGACTGGGCGCTGCGGGCTGGCGGGCCGTCCGGGCTGAGTGATAACAGACCTGGACCGTGGCTTAGTTAGCCGGCCAGTACCCGCCGCCGTAGCTGTTCTTGGCGGCCGGCTTGGGGGCGGCGGCGGCGGCACGCTGCGGTCCCACGCCGGCCGACTCGGCGTGTGTCGGGTGCACCAGCTGGTGCTGCGCCGGCAGCTGCTGGATGAACATATGCGGCGCGTACCCGCCGGGCGCTGCCAGCGGCGTCGTCTGCGGCTGGCCGGCCGCCAGGCCGAACGGCGGCGGCGTGGCCGCGTGGAAACCCTTGTTGTCATACTTGCCGCCCAGCTGCTGCATCTTGCCGTACAGATCCGCCGCGCCGGCCGAGTTCGACCCGGCCAACTTGTGCGCGGCCGAGCCGCCGAACTGCGCAGACTTGTAGTCGCCACCGGGAGCCGAGGTCAGGCTGTCGTACGAGCTGCCGGCGAACGAGGCGGCGTTGTAGCCGGCCATCTTGGGGTACTGGTTGCCGCCGCTGGACGGCTGGTGGGCCGCGTTGCTCGCCGGCGGCATCGGCGTGTAGATGCTGTACTGCGGCACGAACGGGAAGTACGTGTAGTTGGGCGGGATACCCGCCGGGTTGAAGTACGGCTGCTGTTGCTGCTGCTGGCCCTGAGGACACGGGAGGAGGGCGTCAGGGAGGCCAAGCGATGGTGCAATGTCTACAGCACCAGTGCAGCTGGCTTCATGAGCCGAAGGTACGACTGTCAGCAACTTATCCCAATTAATAAATACGGTGTTTATTTTTACCACTCGCAAAAGTCGATAATTATCTTTATAAGCTTCTGTGAGACAAGCAGGGCGCGTATGACCGACTAAGACAATGGGCGTGATCGGCAACACGACGAATTCGTCGGCATCACCGAATATTCGCTCAGTTTGCGTTCGGCAACACGATGAATCAGCGAACGAGCGAATTCGCCCGACGAATTCGCTCTGTGGAGCGCGAATGTACAAACCAGTCGTCGGGAGGGTGATTTTTTGCAGTGTTTTTCCAACATTAGGAAAAGGGAATATGGCATACCCAGACTCTAACACTAAACATCATTTCTGAAAAAAGGTTCTGAGTACCGATATTAAAAAAAAACATACAAACTGACACGGCACAGCAGTGATAAAACCGTGCGTTTTGTGCGAGTTTTGTTTTGTGCGAAAACCATGCGAGTTCGCTGCCTCGTGCAGACAGCAAACTCTTCTGAGAACGAATTCGTTGATTCGTCGGAGAGCGAATTCGTCGTGTTGCCGATCGCGCCCGATGGCTATTAAAGTCATGGACCGCAAAATCATGCACAAGCCTTATCAATCGCGAATGCGCTCGAAACGCCACTCATTGTGCCCCCCCCCCCACACCCCAAGCCAAACTAAGAATCTACATAAGAAGCAGCCACAAGAAACAAATAGCCAGCGCGCAGGACTTCCGACAGCGAAGGTAATTACGCTTCTGGCACAGGCAGGCTCGTAATCGCTCCGCGGAACGTTCCCTTCAGGTTAGCGTTACTCGAACGAGCGGCCTGGTCCAGACGGTTCGGCGAAATAACAGGCGGAAAGCGGTGGGCTGAAGACAAAGGGGAAGACAGGGGAAGCCAGGGGAGACCAGGGGAAGATACAGGGGAAGACTTGTGGGAAGACGGGGGAAGACGGAGGGAAGACGGGTGGAAGACAGGGAAGGACAGGCAAGGACAGGGGAAAGATCAGGGGAAGCCAGGGAAGCCAGGGGAAGCCAGGGAAAGCCTAGGGGAAGCCATGGGGAAGACAGGGGGAAGACAAGGGGGAAGGACAGGGGAAGACAGGGGAAGACAGGGGAAGACAGGGGAAGACAGGGGAAGACAGGGGAAGACAGGCGGAGGCAGGCGGAGGCGGGCGAAGACAGGCGGAGGCGGCCAAGACAGACTGCTAAGCGGACTGACACGCCGGACGGACGGAGGCGAAAGCGGCGCTCTGGCGACACACCTTTACCTGCTGGTTGAGTGAGGACTGGACGGGCGAGGTGGCGTCCTGGCGACTGTACTTGGCGTCGGCCATGGCTGCGGCCAGCGCCGCGGTGGCATCGCCGCGTCCCTGGCCGCCGCCAGCTGCTGCAGCCTGCTGCGCTGCCGCCGCCTGCTGCTGCTGCTGCTGCTGCTGCTGCTGTGGGTGCGGCGGAGACGAGCCGAGTCAGACACGGGGCAGACCCAGACCAGGGATGGCACGGTGCATACACGGGGCGGGGGTGTACGATACAGAACAAGCGGGTTTATGTGTACTTGTAGAACACTCGTGAACAGTGTTTTAGCGTCTGGTGAGCGATGCTGCAGCTTGAGAGCATCCTAGAACCTAGCTAATCAAAACACAGCTGATCTGTGGTAGGAGTTTACTGTATAGTGATTTAACCCGCGCACTGCAGGGGGGTTGATTTCCGCCCCTCAGGTTTTGCAGGAGTAGCGGAAAAACGGCGGCGCGCAGCGCCGCTAAATTTCGTACGCCTATCTGGGCATCAATTACCCACACTTAAGAAAAGTTTCGTCTTGAGGTCATCTCAGGTCAGGTCACAAGTTCATGTCAAGTGACCTTACCTTCAAAAATGTTTGTGTTCGTGCCAAAGCCACAGTCTTTTCCCGAAAGGCTTGTGAAACTGCTGGATTTGCATAACGGATATCAGTAACCTACAATTCGGAATATCTCTATTTTCCGTATCGGTGACCAAAGGTCAGTCAAGTTTCCTGACCTCCCTATGTATAGTGAATGGGGAAAATGAACCAAATGCTTCCTATTCAGAAAATATGCATTGGATCATTGCTATTTTTTATAGAATCATGTTATTTTTAGCTCATTATGGATGGTTCAAGGCGCAAGTGTTTGCGAGTGATTTCTACAAGGTCATCTGAGGTTCATCAGCAATGATTTGCTAATAACTTCTTGATAAGAAAAGAGAAAGAGACGAGAAGTGTGACACCAACTTTGTTTTCGGTCTCGTCTGGCCACGTTGCCCCATATGCAACATGACCTATCCTGGTCACCAAATGACCTTGACCTGAGGTGAAATTGAAGTCTTTACCTTATTCAGTTTCACCGTGAATATTATTCAAAGCGCCTCGATTGAGGACAACGACGATCGGCGTCAAATTATTTCTATCTTTGTTAGGTGAAAGTTGCTACTCGAAAAAAAAATGTTTTGCTAAAAATAAACCTTTTTGACCTTTGACATTCTGGAGCCTAACTATTGATCTAAGCCTCAATTTCCAAATGTCATGGGATGCGATTGCAATTTCATATGGCCATGCTATTGCTTCTTTAATCGTTTGCTCCAGCTATCATAGTTTCCTCTGAGAGTTAATAGGGGGTTTCTGAAAAAAGGTCCTTTAATAAGCAGGAAAATCTGACCTTCTGGTGAGCGGCTCAATTAGGACCTGATCCAAGAAAAGGACAGAAATACTTTCGATAGATGCTTTCTAGAGCTATCTAATTGCCGTTTTCCGCTTGTCGCTACTGCGTAGTCTCTTCGGAATATCACGGGGGCGGAAATCATCCCCCCCTGCAGTTCGTGTTCGGCGCGAACCCCCTGCAGTGCGCGGGTTAAAGGGAATGTTTCACCTATTTACAGAAAGTTGTAAAGTATTTGTAGTAAAAAATATGAAGTAAGTGCTGCTGAAAACGATGGGGATATTTGTTTCTCGAAAAGTCACTCAACTTTTTTCTTCTATTTTGAAAAATGACGTCATTATGGAACTAAAGAGAGCTATATCAAATAAACACAATCTTTGTAAACAATTCTGGCGAGTTGAGTATTAACACATATTTTATTATCGTACTCGCAGCAGGCTATCATGGCAGCAGGTAATCCAGCCAACGTTCCAGAAATATAAGTTGTTTTTCTCCCAGGAACAACAATCTTGAAGTCCCTGTCAGTCAACCATCGCGCCGGCGGCACTAGCCTACACGCATTTGGTAACTTATAAATTAAATTGCTTAACCCGCGCCGTGTCGGTGCTCGGCGGCACCTTCTTTGTTTATTGGGGTTTTCGGGCGCGCCGACAACTAAGGGCCACCTTCGCCGTGGGGCGGCGTTTTTACGCCCCCTCGAGCTCGGCTCCTATGGGGCATAGTCATAAACCGAAAACACCATTCAGAAGCTCGTCAAAAGCATTTTGAAACTATTCCATGTATTTTTATCAGGTCAATATTGAGGTCACTAGAGGAATAATTTTCAATGTCCAATTTTCCAGATTTAGGACTTCGCTCCAGATACCCCCAAATATATCGGGAACTATAAAAGCGAGGAACAAACGGAAAAACAATCGAAATAGAAAGATATTGAAATTTGAAATCGCCAACATGCCAGCAACTTATCCTTAGCTTAAGCTCCAGAGGTCATCGAAGGTAAAAAACGTTATTTTTTGCCTTCACAAATAACTTTTACCCGGTGAAGATAAGGCAATAATGTTGACGCCATCGTGTTTGTTTCGTCAAGGCGCTTTGAATCATATTCATGATGACCAGGTAACCCCAACCCAAAAAATTGTCCTCAGGTCAAGGTCAAGTGGTGACCCAATTAGGTCGGTTGCACATTGAGAGACGTATATCGACGAGACAAACACGTTGGTGCCGGTTTCACATCTCTTATGCGTTGACTTTATTCAAGGAGTTATTTGACAAAAAAAGCTTGGGCGATATCCTGACCGGCGGCTGACCTGAAGAGTTTGGTTGTGCTGAAGGTTGGTTGTTTTCTTTTTTAGGCATATTAATACTGTATTGGTCTTTGGAGTCTTTTTTCGAAGTAGCTTGCTATGGAGTATACATGGAACTGTGAGTGTGTGATAGAGATTTGGGTTTGTTGCGGTGTTGCGTCGGGGTGAGTACGTGGCAGAAGCTACGGCTGATCTCGTAGTGTGGATAGTTAGGTTTTGGGGTTGAGATACAAATTGGTTTTCCTGTGCTGTTGGGTTTTGGGGGGGGCAAGGTTTTTTGGGTGACGTGCGTGTGGGGTGACTAGGGTACTGTGGGATCATGTCTGCAAGGAAGAGGTGGTTGGTGCGTCTGTACTGTTTGGTGTTGGAGGGTCAGGCTTGTGATTGTGGTTATAAAGGAGTGAGTGTGGGGTCGGAGATGTGAGAGAAGATATGTTGGGTAGTATAGGGGTCGGGGTTTTTGGGTGTGGTGGGTGGGGAGGGACTGTAAGGTAGCGTTTTTCTGGCCGGGCCCTTGGGCGTGGTGGTGGGTTGGGTGGGTTTTATGGTAAATCTGTGAGAGGGTTCGGGGAGAACGGGGAGGGGAGTGCGGGGGGGGGGGGTGTGTGCCGGGGAATATATGAACGTGGGCTGTTGGGTTACGAGGGGCTTGGGTTTGTGGTGGGCAAAGTTCTTTTTTGGAGGTGGGTGTGGGTGTGTGGGGTGTGGGGCGCTGTGTGTACTGCTGACCTAGACACGGGTGACCTGACCCTGAGATGAACCAGCAGGTCAGAATTTCACCTAATGTGGTAATTGATTGCCCAGACAGCTGCTGCCAAACGATCCTCGAAAAAACTGAGGAGGAGGGTGGACGCCGCGCCCCCCTAGCCCGTCGTGGGATTAAAGCGGTTGAAGTTTGGACAGTGGGTGTAAGGTTATTGTGGGTTATGTGGGTATTGAGTGAGGGGAGCTGTGTTTTGGGGTGGTGGGGTGTTTGGGGGTGGGGTGGGGGCGGGGGTGTGGGTCAATATAGTGGTAGGGCTGGATGAGGAAGGATTAACGGTGGGCGTTACGGTCGCTGGGGTGGGTTGGGGTTGAGTGCGTGTTTATGGGTTTTGGGCAAGTGTTAGGACCCTGTCTGAATGGGCTGCAAGTGAACGGTTATCTGTTGGTTGTCTCCTTGCGGTTTATACTTGGTGGGGTTGGTTTTGGTCTGTCGGGCGGGTGTGTGATGTTGGTGTGGGTAGCTTTGGTGTTTTTGGTGGGGTGTGTGTGGGTGGGGTTGGGGGTTTTGTTGTTTGTTGTGATTGGGGGTTTTTTTTTGGGTTTGGGTTGGGTGTGGGGTTGCTTTGTTTAATACCCCTTTTTGTGCTGCTTTCTTTTGTGGTGTGGGGTGTTTTTTGTGTCGTTTAGGTTTTGCTGCGAATAGGGGTTCTCGGCTGTGGGGTGTTGGCTATTTGGAAGGGTGGGCGGCGGAGCGTAGGTGTATGGTGGGGGGTGGTGTGGTGGTGTGACCAAATTTTTCAGTACCTTGTTCCAGAATCAATTTGACACAATTGCTGCCTGATGAAAAAGACGAGGTATGATCAGGTCAACCGGGAAATGACGTCAGAGTGACGTCATGTTCTGCGGTTTTTGGCTGAAAAATGAGGTTTGCGGGAAACGCTGCCAAAAGTAACAGTTTTAAAAGATATAACTCAAATCGTCAAACAACCAAACGACAGGTAATAACAAATTGGGCTATCAGACTGCCTATCTCGATTTAAAAAAAAAAAAAAAAAAAAAAAACTGAGAATTCCAGACATTTCTTGGGTTTTTGAAAATTTTAAAAAAAAAAAACGGAATATATGTAATTGAATGTTGATCCCAATGAAATGTGTTGTATGAAAGTTTTTGAAGTCAATATCTTCAAAAATGACTGAGTGACAGCCTTTCAAAGACAGAAATTAGAACCACCTTCATTGTATAACAATAAGCAAAAAAGTGGCATTTTCCGTTTTTTTTCGTTTTTTTTCTTCAATTGTATGGAACAAAACATGTTTTCTAAAAGGTCCTTTTCGCGTTCTAAACCGATAAACGAACCCATCAATCATCTGTTACAGACTGCCTAATGAACCGTATCTCAATTTGACCTCGTGACCTCGGGATTGACCTTGACCTGACCCAAGGTCAAAGAATAAGCTTTTAAATGAATAATTGCAAGTGTCAAGATACACGAACATCACGCGTTTACCAACTTATTATTCGTTAAAACTGATTTTTTGAGCGACAATGCCGACCACCGCGGACTTGATGGCACGGTTCCAAACATTTTTTTAATTTGACGTGACCTGTGACGTCATGTGACCCTGAGGATAACAATATTAGGTTTTCCCTTCGACAAAATTTGAATAGGGCTATCGAATGCCGTTCGAATTTTTAAGATCGGTCCAGTAGTTTCGGAGATCAGAGGGGGGGCTATAAATAAGCCGCCCCCCCCCAGTAACTCGCGTTACCATGAAATATACCCAAGGTAACGCGCGGGTTAAAGGGAGTGTGCCTACTCTTTTGAAAACATGTCAAATATATTTGTATTTCGGTAAGAAGCCAAATGGTTTGATTATTGTTAGCTAAAATTCACGTCTGGGAGCCCCTTTAGTCGAATTTTTAACTTATATTCTGTTTTGCATTTGCTTTGTTTAAAAAAAACGATGCGTCACTATAACAGAGTAGGAAGAATGTTTACCTATAATGGCGCACTAAAGACCGATAAACAAACCTTTTATGAGCCAATGTTGGGTTTGTTTACAGTGATCCAGGATCTGTTCGGCAGCCTTTATCAAGGTGCTCACGAGTTTGTTTTCTATTGGCCAGAAGCTAACCAATATAATGCTACGTTGTAATTTTAAGGAGCAATGTTTCCTAGTAGCGAAAAGCTCTCTGGCGACCATCGAACCCATTCAAGTCAAGTTCAAAGATAATTAAAATACTTCCAGTAAAATGTGATTGGGGACTTTGAAAATATCTCAGCAACTAAAGTGAATCCTGGGGAAGTGAAGCATATGACTGGAATTCAGAAAAAATCTGTTCTGCAGACTAGTGTCAACAACTTCACATGACCAATGTGAGTAGGCACACTCCCTTTAACAATATTCCCTAATTGAAATACAAGACCCCGAATTAAAACACTACGATAATTATATCATCAGTTTAGGTGTTTTACCGTGCATAGCCAACAGTAGATTGCCCGCCGATGCCCGGTACCCCCGACGTGTTACTGACCAGGTGGGGGAGCCGCTGCTGGAGCGCCTGCATCTCCTCGTACCCGTAGATCTGCTGCACGCCCGGGTAGAAGGCGGGCATGCCCGTCTGGCCGACAAAGTACTGCATCGGCACGCCGGGCGGCACGCTAGGCATGTTCCCGGAGCGCGCTGAAATGCCGGCGGGAGGGACAGTGTCAGCGGCTGCAGTCAGCGGCGGCAGGTCGACAGCTGCTCTGATCGGGTGATAACAGCCTGTCGCCGGTCACAAACGGGGGCATACAGCAGGCTCAAATTACTCACTCATTGCTTTATAGCTCTGCTCTGTTGGGAAGCAGCTTCTAGCAGGCACGTGTCGAGAGTCCTAAAACTGACTATAGGAGGTCCGTAAAATATGCTTTCAAAAGGTTCAGTATGCAACAAGTAACACGACACAAAATATAAGATCATGGTTGACCATGATCCCATTATGATAACCTTTATATGATTCGGGAACCAGCAGGGTCCCAGGCCGGCAAAAACAAGATCCCCAGATCCCGGACGTCCCATCATGATCCCATGATAGCAACTTTAAATTATCTATATGATCTGACCGGATCATCTGACCGGATCACACGGGCGACAAGGCCAGCTGCCACTCACTGGTGGCGGGGTGGACGCCGCGTCCTGAGCTGGGTCCCGAGCTGTTGGCGCTGCTGGCCAGACCGGCCGGCAGGGAGGAGGGTGCCGCAGACACGCCGCTGTTGGACAGCTGCTGAGAGCTCGCCGGACTGGACAGGTCGTACTGCACGTGGAGAGAAGGGGAACACCGTCAGTCACTGGTCAGCCGCATGATGTATATATATTACACAGCTGAATTGAGACTGACTGAAGGTGGCAAAGCATTCAGAGCCGAGTGATGCAGTGTAGGTAGCAATGTGAAGAAAACCGCGCTCAGCTCACTTAGGCAAATAACAGACATTAAACTCTTCACGGAATTCCGCCTCGACATCTAGTCATCAGTCAACATTGGTTCGCAAGTGAAATCGACCAATGTAACCCAGCCACTAACCAACACCGTTCTCCTTACACTATCGGGTGGGGGGGGGGGGGGGGGGGGGAACCAGTGTACCGGTTCTACTCGGAACTGAGTTATGTTAACGCTAGGTTAGCAACGCACTCGAGGGATCGGGGTGGTTCGCAGCTTTCTAGGACAGGCCAACACCGCTCCTAGAGCGCAAACACGCGGCTTCTAACCTCTCAGGATCCCTGCGACGGCTGTCCGAGGCCCGTTTGACCTCTGTGACCTCTGTGACCTCTGTGACCTGACGTCACGTCACCGCGGCTCACCTGACTGGCTTTGGCCGCGCCTGCCAGCGCGCTGGTCAGCTTCTCCTGCAGCGAGTTGCCGGCCAGCGGTCCGGAGCCGGGCGCAGAGTACGATCCCCCGTTGTAGGAGCCGGCGCCGCTGCCGTAGCTGCTGCCGGCGAAGCTGCTGCTCGGGAACGCGCTGGACGACGTCACCTGATTGTAGGACGAGGCTGACGAGTTGGCGGCCGTGGTGGCGGCCGCAGAGTACGCGGCCGTCGGACTGAAGCCAGGCGCCGTCACCTGGCCGCTGTAGCCAGCAGAGAGCTGCGCGAAGGTGGCGCCGCTCACGCTGGGCGCGGCAGGGAAGCCGGCCGGTGCAGACGAGGCGGACCCCGCCGCCGCCGCCGCCGCCGCCGCCGCCGCCGCCGCCGCTGCTGCTGCTGCCGCCGACTTCTGCGGTGACGAGTAGAGACCGGGCGCCGGCGGGAAGGCTGCCGACGAGACCGGCGCGGCGGCGAGGTCGGCGGCCGGCGCGCTGCCTGACGTCGCGTTATAGCCGCTGGGCGCCGACTCTAGTGCACTCTGTGGGCAGCGGACAGCGGGCGGCGGAGCTAGAGAGAAGCCGAGGCTGGCCCGGAGACCGGGAGTCAAGCTATCGCACGGCACCACGGCACACGGACGGTGTTATAGGTCTGTCACACAGTGTTAGCGGGCCCGGGCGGGACGGCGAGGGGTGGGCAGGGGAGGGAGGCCGCACCTACCTGGACCGGCTGGCTGGCGGATGGTAGAGGTGCCATAGGCTGCTGCTGCTCTGGCGCTACTGCTGCCGACTGGCTGGCCGAAGAGAAGCCGTCCGGTTCGCTCTCGGTGGCGCAGGTAAACGACACAGGATCGGACAAGCCAAAGTCGAGGCCGCCGAACTTGACGTCCAGCGACGAGACGGGGTCGCCCGGCATCTCCACGGCAGACTCCGGTATCTGCAACACATGGCGAACAGAAGAGGGCTTTAGAGCGTAATGAGACACAGACATATTGCTACTCGGCACATGCCCACAATAACGTCTGGCGAGATTCATTATTGGGCGACAAAGTAACCTGGAATGAATCACACATAATTTCTTGAATCCAATAACAAATTAACAATTCGCTCGGCTCAGATACAGACACATCAAAGTCATCGTGCCTTTTGAGCAAAACAGCTGCTTTTGTCACAGTGTATAACTCAGCTGCGTCAACCTTGACCAGTGTAACGAAGCATCCAAATTAAATGATGATGATTTGGGCTTAGGGGCGCCTCAACTCAATGGTTATGTGGCGCCCACGCCCGCATCCAAATTAAATACACTAGGCTATCAGCGAATGAGAACAAGAGCCAACATGAACACCATTCACTGGGCCAGCCTCGCCTGATTCAGCGGCCCTACCTTCGGCGGTGGCTTTTGTACTCTGGTCCTCTGCGGTATCGTCGTCTGCGGCTGGCTGGGGGTCGTCGTCGTCGACGCAGCTGCCGACGAGGACGCAGCCGGCGCGGACGACTGGAGCGGACTGGAGAAGCTCTCTGACGTGTAGTCGGATGACGAGAAGATGAGACCTGCGGCGGAGGACGGACCGAGGACGCCGGTCAGGACACGGCGCGATGCGAACGACGAGGAAGGGTGACACTCGGGAATGTCAGCCATAATGGGCGCCGCAACTGGAGGTTATATACCGCGCCAGCTACAGACACCAGCCTTTTTTATCCAATTTATTCGATTTAGCTCCGAACTAGAAATGCGCGTAGCCGAGTGTCCACTCATCGTCAGTGGACAAAAAACGTAAAAGAGTGTGGAACAAAACTATAGTGTAGCCAACAAAGTGGACATGACGTTGCGTCCGGTGGCAGATAGTTGAGACACAGCTAGGACATTGCAGCTCACGATTATGTGTTTTACCCTGCTGCCGGGACACGCCAGCTGCTTACCTGGTGGGTTCGTGTATCCTGACGGGTACGCTGAGACGGGCGGGGTGCTCTGCGGCGCCGCGGACCGCGCCGTGGCGCTGCTGTAGCTGTACGAGCCGCCGACCGACGCGCTCGGCGCCGAACTCGCCACCGCCGGCCGCACACTGTCCCCATCTGTCGACGCCGCGCCGAACTGCGAGTACGACGCCGCGCCGTTACTGGCGCTGGGCGCTGCCGATTTGCCCAGCAGCGCGCTCAGGTCGAGACTTGGTCCGAAACTGGAGGCGGCGGGCGGCACTGTGACTGAGGCGGGGGCGGGGCGCGACTGGCGGCGAGGCGTTCGGGCGCAGGCGTCGGCTGACGTGGGGTGCTCGGGGGAAGCACCCTTGGTGTCCGTTAGAGTGCCGCCCCACTCCTCGTTGTCCCAGTCGTCGGTGGAGGGGAACGTCTGGTCTGCCCAGCTGCCGCCGCCGCCGGCCCGGTCGTCGCCAGGATTCGTCCACGTGTCGATGGCGGCGAAGTCGTCGCCGCGAGGCCGGCCCTGGAAGCTGCGTGAGCCGAGTCCGCGCCGTCCGCCTCGGCCACCGCGCGTGCCACCCCGGGCGCCCCAGCGCTGCCGCTCCTCACCGCCGCCCGCCGCGTTCTTCTCGTTCTCTCGACTCTCCCGCGCCTTCCCTGTAGGCAGAGATGATAGCATCGCTCAGTCACGTGAGATTTAACTATAATTTGAGCCACCATAACTACAATATCATTTAAAACTCATTACAAGCATACAGCGAGAGGCAAGGGGGAGGGGGCCGGGCGGTCCCCGGGAGTGGCCCTTCCCGGGGAGTGGGGATCGAGACAATGACGGCCCGTCATTGTCTCGATCCCCGAGGCGGGCAAGGACCTGAAACAGATCTCCGGCTTCCGGCCCATCGCCCTAACGTCACATATCTACAAACTCGCGGAACGAATGATCGCGACCCGCCGAACGAATGACTTCACCACCGAACACCAACTGATCCTGTCGGAGCAGGTCGGGTTCCGGGAGAAGCTGGGGGGTGTAGGACGCGATCGCACGACTTATCCAACAAACACAAGACGGGCGGCAGAAGCAACCATGTCCGCCATCCAGGAAGAAGCAGATGACGGACGGTGGGTCGGCCCAGAAATACGTGCTGGTCACATACGACTTTACCCGCGCGTATGACAAGGTGGACCACTGTCTCCCGAGGGCCCGCCACGTGGAGCTGGGAGTCCCGGCCTGCTACACTACATGGGTGTGGAACTACCTGCGAGACCTGAGGCCCGTGTAGAGCTGAACGGCACGAGGAGCGGTGAGAGGGTGTACCGAGCGGGTCTGCCTCAGGGCAGCGTTCTCTCGCCGATCTTGTTTTCGTTATGGTCGCATCCCCCCTCGCCGCTGCCCTCAGGACCCTGCCGGGAACCACGCCGTATATGTTTGCGGACGACGCCTCCACCCTCTGTTCCGGGAACATCATCGCCGCGGCGCAGGAGCGCGCCCAACTGGCAGCGAATACCCTCGTCCACTGGGCCCGCCGCCACAAGATGGAGGCCGCGGGACAGACAGAAGAGCCAGCTGCTGGTCCTCTCGCAAAACACCCGCGACACCGTCGGATGTTGCATACGAGTGGCGGGACAGACGATCGAGGGCGGCACCGAACTCAAGCTCCTGGGGGTGACCCAGGACCGAACCCTGAGCTTCGGCCCCACTGTCGTAACCTGCGCCGCCGAGTCCGCCCGCGCACGGCCCAGCTCCGACACCTCCCCAGCCGCAGCTGGGGACCACAAGAGCAGCAGCTCCGCGCCATAGCCAACAGCTATGTCAGAGGCGCGTTAGAGCACGCTGCCATCGCCTGGCTGCCGGCAACGCCCAAGACCAACGTGGAACTACTCAGAGCGTGAGATGCGCGCCACGGCGAGGACCATCACCGGCTGGATCGAATCCGCACCCCACCAGGGGGTCATGGCTGAGGCCGGCATCCTGCCGGTGATCGCCGGCGGACGGCGCTGGCTGCGTGTATGCTGGCGAAGGTCTCCGGTCTCCCGTCTGACGACCCACCGCTCCGGAGCACCGCCGTCGTGGATGACCAACCGAAACAGTTGTGATCTCCCTGGACGTCGGCGCGCCGCTCAAGCCAAGAGCACCCGACACAGTCGAACGACAGGCGGCGCAACACCACCTCGCATCACTGCCACAATGCTCAACGTGGGTGTGGACCGACGGGTCGCAGCCGGTGGCGTCATCAGCGGAGACGCCCTGGCGTCCATCATCTACCCAACGACGACCGCCACGATCTGAGGACGCCAGCGGGAGCTCCAGCTTCCGTGCGGAGATGACCACGCTCCGAGCGGCCCTCAACCACTCGCTGGTGTACCCCCGAGACACTTAAGACCCTGTCATCGTGTGCGCCGACCCAAGACCAGCCCTAGCTGCCCTCCGTGAGGGCCCAGTGGTGCAGCGCTCCCTGCAGGACACCGAGTTCTGGCACCACCTCCTCGCCATCTCAGCCGGACACCGGCCCCTGAGACTGCAGTGGCTCCCATCCCATTGTAGGATCCCCGGCAACGAAGTGGCCGACGTGTTGGCGAGGGAGGCAGTGGCCACGGTGCTGGAGTCAGCCCCGCTCGATATACATACCAACGATATACCGAGCGGCGGGCCAGGGAGCGAACAGCCAGAGAGAGACCCGACTACAGGAGTCAGCCCCGCTCGATATACATACCAACGATATACCGAGCGGCGGGCCAGGGAGCACAGCCAGAGAGAGACCAGACTACTCTAGCAGCGTCCAGTCCACAACTGGAGGGGGCAGACACAGCCAGTCACATACTGATGAGCTGCGCGGCGCTGATAGGGCTCAGGCTCCGGCTCCCGCCATCAGCGAAGTGCTACCAACGCCCGGGGAGGTCCGGCGCAGTTCGTCGTGGAGGCCCTGATGGCAGCGTTCAGAACCCTCCAGAGCCGACAGGCTACACCGCTGAGGCTGAGAATCCCCGCGGCCGGAGGGTCCTACAACAACAACAGCAGAGGCGAACGGCAGACCCGGCAACAGCGCCTTGCCATTGTTAATCTATAGACATCAAAGCGACGAGCTCCCTACGTATCGAGCCTACATATCGAGTCGACACCGTAGCTAGTTTTGTCTTCTTCTTCAGCTGGGGTGAGCTGCAGTCGGTGGAAACGATCGTTCGTGGTCAGATTAGCACTGGGGGCTGGGAAAACGGTATCGGCACATGACTGCGGCACGTTAACTTTCAGACTATAAGTGCAGCGTTCTCTGTACTTACAGCTCCTGTCCTGTACGCCGCCGCGTCGCAGTCTGGGCGGCTGACCACCCCGGCTGCTCCGTGACCGGTCCCGCTCCCTGTCCTCGCCCTCCTGGGGACGCTGGTTCTCCTCAGACTTGGGCGACGGGGGCGACGGCTTCGGAAGTTTCTTCTTCTTCGTCTTCTCTACCCATTCACCCTGCAAAACAGTAACACAATATGTTTCAGTTCTGTTTGAGAAACGGTTATGTCTAGCGAAAACACAAGAAGTGACGCTACTTAAACGACACATTTTATGACAGCGTGACAAGGCATGTTTCCATCGCTTTTCATAGAACCTTTCATAATGGAACTTATAAAAGGCTCTTTTCGCTCAAGTTATGAAATGTGCATGGCAAAGACTGAATCAACCAACATACATCAATATAACAATGCTAGATAATAATAGTTGATCAAAAGTAAACCACCGATATTATGTATTCAGTCATGAGCAGAACTGATAAACAAGGTAACTAATATGGGCGTCGCCACCACTGGGGACACAAGGGGCATCAGTGTCCTAGGGTTGGAATTTTTGGGTGTAAAGTGACACCCTGCAAGATATAATATTCCGCTCTTTTTACCTAATTTGAAGGGCTATTTTCCACTCTTTTTCACTTTTGATATTATTTTGTCCCTATTTATTTTAATACGAAAAAAGATAGAAAATTGATCAAGTTTTTTTCATAGCAAAATGGGTAAATTCTTGATAAAAAAATAGGTAGAATTTACCACTCTTTTTCCTGATTTTCAGTCTAAATTTTACACTCTGCACCCTGGCTTAAAAACAAATCCTAGGACACTGAGGGGCATTGTCCCCAGTAATTTTCATCCATCTCTAATATGGTCTTATGTTAAAGTACAGGTGTATTTGAATTTTAATATGCCGCTAGTAAATTTGGATGGCTAATAGTCAGTGGCGGCACCATTGTACCTTAACTCTATTCCCTGCGGGCGGCCAGAATTACGTTAACCTGCGGGGGAGCAGATTCTGCCCCCCCCCCCCGAGACCTCGAGAACCGCTCGGCCGATTTTGATGGGACAAACACCATTCGATTCGTCATGACAATATCTTTATGGACCCCAAAATTCCATTTAAGCTAAAAAATGCGGGGTCAGGGGGCAAAAAATACGAAAAATGTAGGTGTTTTTTGAAAAGGTCATTGCGGCCATTCGATTCGACCGATTTTCATGCCCAAAACAATTTCCACGTACACTTAGACGCGTCTCATTGAGCTTTCGATCACCGCATTGCGCGTCTCGCTGTGGTTATTGGTTCGGAAAATACGAGGGGCAGAATCTGCCTCCCAGGAGGGGAGGGGGGGGGGGGCGTGTTCGGCTGAATACCGCAGCGGGGCGCGGGTTAAATACTACAATGTCCTGAGTTCAATGTTCATAGTGATCCTGGGTCATTTACCTGGTCGTCACCTTCCAAAAGCATGTTGATGGCTCTGGTGGAATCATAATCACAGTCATACAGCGCGATTTCCGCTTCGTCTTTGGTTTTGCCTGTGAGCTGTACAACCTGGCTGATTTTGTCTTCAAACACTTTATCTTCCTTCTGAAATATTGGAAACATATTTGTGATTAGAGCAATACTTTGCTGACAGCCTTCACATCATAAGCTTTCCACCTCTTCTTGCTTGTAGAACGATCTTCAGGTGCTCACAGTTCGCTGTATGAGACCGTTAAAGATCACACTCAAACAAATGAAGCAGCACCAAACATGAGTCAGGGGTTCCTTTGAGCTGCAACAATACCAACACACCTTCCATAATTTTAAAAGCCAAAATTAGCTGATGAAATCCTGATAAACATTCCGGTACCCGCCAGGTGGTGGCAACATCGCCAATATTCTGTACGACGCAGCCGCCTGCAGCTCTCACCGGTTTGCCGTGGTGGTTGTGTGGTTTGGCGGCCTTTTCCTGATGTGCGTTTGACCCGCCACCGCCACCGCCGCCGCCACTGCTGGCAGCGGCGTCTGTCTTGCCGGCGGCCCGCTCGGCCCTGCTAGCCCGGCCGGCACCGCGGCCCGAGCTGCGAACGGAACTCATCGCTCGCTCGTTCTTTGTGTCACGCGCCAATGCAACGCCCGCTCAACGACAGCACACTCTCTGCTATGTACAGTATGTACATAAATCTGTAGAAGAAATAGACAACAGGTCAGGCAAGTGTCAAGGCAATGCATCTGTAATACTGTTATCTGTAGGTAAAGTCATCATGTAGCTATGATTTCATCAACCTTTAACAACATCTCGTATTAGTTGTATACTTGTATATAATTCGTCATACTTTATACAAGGTAGGGAGAAACCTGCTCATATCTTCACATATATCCATCTAACATCCAAACCAGTCGCATTTTTCAGCTCAAGACACCCCCCCCCCTAGCATACAAATTTCAAGAAACCTACCAAGATGAACTATTCCCTTGAATACAACACAAGTGATGGTGGTGAAAACTCATGACTGAAGACTCATGACTAATGACCTTCAGACTCATCTGGAATCCGTGGAAAGACATGATGTAGTGGGTGATATATATTAAATACAAAGAAGGCTTACTCCACAATACAAATTTTTCGTCTGGTCAGGGGCCCCTCCGATCTGCACAGGGGCCTTTTCAACTTTCCAGAGGCCCTCTGTTTTTTTTTTCAGGGGCCCTCCAGCCTTCTATGGGGCCCTTAAGACCTGGCAAGGGACTGCGATGGCTGCTTTGTCGCCTAATCGACATGCTCAGAAGTCAGAGGGTCATCCGACCTGCCCTGGGCCCCTCCATGCTGACTAGGGGCCATTCGGCATGTTCAGGGGTCCTGCGGACCCACCCAGGGGCTTTTCGGTCTAGTCAGGGGCCCCTCTGACCTCCACAGGGGCCCTCCAGGTCCAGACTGCTCGGGGTTCCACTGGACTGGCAAGGGACTGCACTGGCTTTGTCGAACAGGCTCAATGGGCCCCCAGGGCAAGCTCGAGAGTCCTCTGATCAGACTCTCAGCCACTGAACATGCTTGAGATGCCCCTGGGCAGCTTCTTGGGCCCCTGGGAGAGCTCAATGTGCCCCTGGATATGTTTGAGAGACCCCTGGGGAGGTTTGTTGGGCCCATGGGAGGGCTCAATGGACCCCTGGACATGCCCAAGAGGCCCCTGGGCAGGTTTTTTGGCCCCTGGCCCTGAGTGTACTCAATGAGCACTTGGACTGACATGCTTGAGAGGCCCCTGATAAGGATTTGTGGGACCCTTGGGAAGCTCAATGAGACCCTGGACATGCGTGAGAGGCTCCTGGACAGGTTGTGGGCCCCTAAGTGGCCTTAATCATCAATGGGCCCCTGGGTTAGCTTTGAAAGCCCTTCAGTGCAGGGTCAGAAAAGTGGTTCCAAGATCTAAGTTTGCAGAACAAAATTTTCACCAGCGGCGAAATAAGTTTCATGCAGCAATGGCTGGGTAAGTAATGCACAAATTAACATATTGTTATTTTTACACGCTGCTATCACTATAGGAGGGAAGACAACCTCGCTTTTATGGTAGCTGGCAGTCTGTAAGAATAATAGTATATGTATTTGTTGTCTATCTGTCCTGCCATTTTTTTTTGTTGCTCGTCAGCCATTGCACCACAGACTAAAACAAACACATTCTTTACATTCAAAGTTTTCACAGAACAAAACTTCCAAGTTCAGAATAACGGAGAAACAGGCCACTTTTCTGACACTGCTTCAGTGTCTCTCGACTCTGAGGGTCCTTTACGTGCACCAGAGTCTGAGTGACCTCTCACCTGGTTTAAGGGCTCCTCTGTTGCCTTTTGAAAGTCATTCAGCTAATGCAAAGAGTATCTGGGCCATTCTCGATGGGCCCCCTATGACCCATAAGGGAGGGCAATTGCCTCTGCTTGTTTCTCCATTACTTTGTGACAAATGTAACAGAAGTTACTCCAGTGAAGTACTCCACTGCTTAGTATAACCCTTGCTAGGTGGATGCCAGCCCTTTTTCTCAGGAATAACTTGTGTATATATAAATCGATTGTAATGCAAATTTTAGTTACCAACTTTATAACAATTTGACACACATACTATCAGACATGTGCTCGGATCCCAAAAACGGATCTCGGGATCTGATCTGTGGGATATGGATCCCGGATCCGTTGGGATCATAGATCCACTTTCACAAATTGTCGATGGATCCACTGGGATCATAGATCCGTCTTCAATATTGTCGACGGATCCGCTGGGATCCGAGAATCGCAGGCACCCATTTGATTGGGATCCAGTGGCGATCCCAATCCGCCGAATACATTGTGTATTTTCGGAACAAAATTTTTAAAGTACCTTCAGTACGTTTCATTGCGTTGGTTATCAACTAGCATGGGTTCTTGCCTTTTAGTTCGATTTTTTGTCAATTAATACTATCAATTATGGCATAATATGCAAGACGCAAGTCGGATCCGTCGGATCCGAATCCGTTGGGACCATAGATCCATTTTCATTGTTATAATGGGGATCCTGTGGATCCAGGATCCGTTGCAAAATTTAATTCGAAATCCACTGGTGATCCCAAGATCCAATGTTGTAATTTGTTGTGGGATCCAGTGGGATCAAAGATCCAACATTGTGTTTTATCGAGAGATCCTCTGGGATCATAGATCCTTCTTTCAGATCCATGCACATGTCTGCATACTATGCAAATTGCAATGCTTTTAAGATCGTGTCAGACAAGTCCAGACTTTTTTCTTATTACAAGACAATTTCCCTATTTTAAGTAGGTAAATGCGGAAATATTCAAATCTTCCCTTTTCTAATGATACACATCATTTCAGTCCAATTCATTCTGGATCATGTTATCTTAGTCCATTCTTGATGATCCGGGTGCAATTTTTGTTCAGTGCCATAAAGGCTCAGGTCATCTGAGGTCACCAACACTTTTCTGTCAATAACTCTTGACAGAATGAAGACAGAAAAGTGAAACCAGAACCAATGTGTTTGTCTCATTGAGCCACATCTCCCAATATGCAACATATTTACTTGGGTCACCACTTGACCTTAACATGAGGTAAAATTGATCAGACTAATGACCTGAGCTAAAATTTTAGGACACCAATTGGGATAGGATATTTCAGTAACTTTTGATTGTTTTATGTATTTTTGTTCCTAGCTATCTTGAGGTTTCTGGAGCAAAGTCCTAAAACCAGAAAATCTTACCTTTGAGCTAAACGTCGCCAGGAGAAGAAAGCCCTGGCAGTGCATCCAACCATAGCCAAGAAGAAGATGGCCTCTGGAGACCTCAAAATTGACTAAGTCAAAAAGTGACCCAAAATTTGCAAAATTATTTTTCACAAACTTTCAAACAATGTTTTTGTTTTTTGTCATTGTCACAACTCACACAGGAGCTGAGTTTGAGGGGAGCGCCTAAATGCCTCCCAGCACAGTGAAAGTGGTGCTGAGTAACAGCATGACACAGGTTAACTCAAACTTCAAGGCAAAGCTTATGTTCATTTANAATGTTCGCAGTCGAACATCTCAGGGAAGACCACTTAACAGACGGAAACCCAGCACGCACCTAATTACAGACGACAGCTGGTGTCGCCCAGCCGGGCCAGGACGTGTCGAACATGAACAGGATACGCGACTAACGAGACCGAGACGGCTCGGTAAGGCGGGCCGACGCAACAAGCGGATTGGCGCACAGTCGATGGACTGCTTAAAGCCACGGCGAGAGACAATCATCGCAGATGGCGGCCAGACGGAATTAATGCGGGCGGAGGCGATAAGGCGGAAATGGAATAATATATATATATATATATAATATATATATATATATATATATATATAAAATATGTAATTAACGAGAGTTCTCGGAGAGGAGGCAATTGTTTGACCGGCTTGACAGCTGTCTGAAGGATTGCTGCACCGCTAGGGGAGTCCAGAGACTATCATGGGTGCCCAAACCCAAGCCCCAGCCCAGCCAAAGTCCATGAACACCAGCCAGACCCACACCAACCCATTCAAATTCATAATATTGTACCCGAACATTTGGGGCCATTTCAGGATAGGGCAGATATATTTTCACCAAAAGTTGCCACCATTATCCTAGCATGTTGACTTTCATACTATTAACGAGAATAATATTCAGGCACCTGTGTTGTTGATGTTGATTTGGACATATCGAACACTTTGCAGTCAACATTGTCATATTGGATCAGACTTAGGATCAGACATGATTTAAAAATCTTACTGTGACCCTCCTTACCTGTCCGTGAACCTGTCCTTCACCAGCCTCCGGACCTCAGAGCACATCTCCTGAAGATGCCGGCCGTCCTCGCGCCGCCGCCGCAGAGCCAGCAGATTCAGTCGCCGCAGACGCTCCGGATCCAGCCGGCATGACGAGGTGTTGACCCGACGAGGTCAAACGGGGGGGGGGCAACACCTGAGGTCAACTGGGCAGCCCGAGGTCAACTGGGGGGGGGGGGAACACACGACAGCAGTCAGACACCATGACTCCCAGCGGTAGCAGCAGCAAGGATGCCAATTAAACATGCTTCAAACTGGTGGTATAACATATTTATTTTATTTTAGAACATGCCGGCACACCCACTTTCCTCGTACATTGTTACAGACACGGGTGTGTTCGCACAGTTACTAGTGGCTATAGTTGAAGCCACACCACTTATACAGCAGCCGGCAGTCCTCCTTCAATACCACCACCAGCTCACCTGCTCTGTCCACTCTGAAGTCTGATCCCTTCCTTCGCTTGTTTCATTGGCTCCCTGTTCCCATCCCTTATTCGTTTCATTCACCGCTTGCCCCATCCCTGATATGTTTTGTCTGCTCCCTGTTCCCATCCCCACCTGCTCCATTACCTCCCTGTTCCCATCCCCACCTGCTCCATTACTTCCCTGTTCCCAATCCCCACCTGCCTCCATTACCTCCCTTTCCATCCCCACCTCTCTATTACCATCCCTGTTCCATCCCCACCTGCTCCATTACTCCCTGTCCATCCCCACCTTGCTCCATTTACTCCCTGTTCCCATCCCCCACCTGCTCCATTACCTCCCTGTTCCCCATCCCACCTGCTCCATTACCTCCCTGTTTCCCATCCCCACCTGCCTCCTTGGCCTTCCCTGCTCCCCTCAATACTGCTCCATTACTTAACACTGTTCCATCCCCACCTGCTTCCATTACTACCCTGTTCCCATCCCCACGCTGCTCCTTACCTCCCTTGTTTCCCATTCCCACTGTCCATTTACCTCCCTGTTCCCAATCACCACCTGCTCCTATTACTACACTGTGTCCCATCCCCACCTGCTCCATTACTACCCTGTTTCCCATCCCCACCTGTGCTCCTTAACCTCTCCTGTTCCCATCCCACCTGCTCCATTTACTCCCTGTTCCTTCCCCACCTGCTTCATTACTACCCTGTTCCCATCCCACTGCTCCATTTACTACACTTGTTCCATCCCCACCTGCTCATTACTACCCTGTTTCCCAATCCCACCTGCTCCATTCCTCCCTATCCCCACCTGCTCCACTACCTCCCTGTTCCCATCCCCACCTGCTCCCTTATCCCCTGTCCCCATCCCCCACCTGCTCCGTTGCCTCCCTGCTCCCCTCAATCACCTGCTCTGTCAGCTGCCTGATCCCAGTCAAGGCCGTCTGGTCCAGCTCCCTGAATCCTCCTCCCGCCAGGCACACGTAGTTGAGCAGCGCCTCGGGCAGTATCCCTTTCCCCAGGTGGGAGGCCACAGAGGCGTCTCCGTGCCGCTTGCTGAGCTTGGTGCCGTCAGGGTTTGTGACGAGAGGCAGATGGGCGAACTTGCGGCGGGCTCCCAGCCAGAGCGCTGGGGGACAGGGGGGGGTCTGTCACAGCCCAGCGCGCTGAGGGAGAGGGGGGCAGTGTCACAGCCCAGCGCGCTGAGGGAGAGGGGGGGGGGTGTCACAGCCCAGGCGCGTAGGGACAGAGGGGGGGCGGGGGTGTCACAGCAGCGGGGCCCCCACGCGCGGGGGGGCGGCGGGGGGTTTTTGGGGTCCCAACAAGGCCCCCCCCCCAGGCGCCCCGCCCCCGGCTTGGAAGGGAAGAGGGGGGGGGTGTCAAGCCCAGCGCGCTGAGGGAGGGGGGGGGGGGGTGTCACAGCCCAGCACGCTGGGGGAGAGGGGAGGTGGTACATTGCGACCTGAGGGAGGGAGAGCGTGTCACAGTCCAGCGCCCCGAGAGAAAGGGAGGGAGGCACCATACAGTCCTGAAGGAGAGAGATGCACCATACAGCCCTGAGGGAGAGGGAGAAACGTACGGGGACATGATGGTGTCATTTGAGGGGCCAGTCCCAACGAGATGTCTGAACACAACTAGAGTTCGTAAACATCAAGAAACCAAAACTAATCAGCATACAACACTTAAGAACACCAAAACACCACCATGTAACACCTAGCCAGTCGGCCGGTTCGGCCAATCCCAGCTCGGCGGTGCGGTGTATTTTTCCTCTTCTCTAGCAGCGCCTCACCGGTAGAGCGCGATGTGTTTGGGCGTGGAGACCTGCCACTCGACGCCGCGCAGCACGTGGCTGACCTGCATCAGGTGGTCGTCCACCACGTTGGCCAGGTGGTAGGTGGGGAAGCGGTCCGCCTTCAGCAGCACCGGGTCCCCCTCCTGGGCGGCCACGTCGAACGTCACGTCACCGTAGACAAGGTCGGTGAACGGCGCGTCAGTGTCCTCCAGCTGTCGGAGAGGGAGGGGGGGGGGTCAGAGGTCAGAGCGAGGTCAGACGAGGTCAGGTCCCACGCGCTCAGTTCACAGTCACCGCTCGCTCTCGCTCCACGGTCACGGTCACGGTCACGGCTCACGTCCGGGTCACCATCACATCACAACACAATCACAAATCACAGTCGGGTCACAATCACACTCACATCACAGTCACAGACACAGACACAGACACAGTCAATACCACAGTCACAGACACAGTCACAGACACGTCACACAGACACAGTCACAGACACAGTCACAGACACAGTCACAGTCACAGACACAGTCACAGTCACAGACACAGTCACATACACAGTCACAGACACAGTCACAGTCACAGACACAGTCTCAGTCAGTCACAGTCACAGTCACAGGTCAGCCTTGCCAGTTTCAGTCGCCACTGAGTTCGGACCAAACCGACGGCACATAGAGACAAGATAATCACAACCTGAATGAAAAAAAAACACGGCCACCAAAAGCCCGATTCACAGAGGAAATATTACGCCGGGTTTGCCCATGCTCAAATCAGACGGTACCATCTCTGCTAGCTATGTCGACGGCAGCGTGGCGTGATAATCATGTTATCACCGATCCGCATATATCCATGCATTTAAGCAGTTTCATTTATTCATTTTCATTTATTCATTCATATCGCCAACAGGCACTATGCCCACTTATAGACTAATTCAATAAGTGTTTCAGCCCATCGCCGTACCACAGCTATGCAAACCACAGCCTTGAGGGCATAGCACGCCGAAGGAATGGTCCACGGTGCAGACACTGGCCAAGGGCACATCGACGATTAAAAGAACATGCGCTTGGCACAAATTGAGGCTTAAAAATAAACACATATCGCCTTGCACATACCCAGCAAAAATAACGCAAAAAATACAACGCCAGTAAAATGCCGTTTTAAATAGAAACAGACTCGGCCAGAAGTGAAGCTTTCTTTTACGCATGGCCGGCTCTCACTATCCGGTGGGTTCTACAAAGTTTTGAAATTGGAGCTACGCTGAGCGGCTGGGCCTGCCAGAGTCGATTGTGCATATCGCGAAAACGGGAAAATCCCGACAGACTTGCTTCAAAAGTACACAGCATTGAGAGGACAGCGCATTTCAACCACAGATTACGTGAATAAATATTAGCGAAGGCAAGGTATAGACGCCATAGTAGCGTGAGGCACTGAGCCATACGAATACAGCGTTTCATGAAGTGACCTGCACAAGTTAAAAGCGGTTTATTTTGGCACGCAAGAGTTTCAACAGACAGGAAACTGGAAATGTGATAGAATTCCGTTGTAATGGCATTACATGACTACATCAGCGATACAAGACTAAATCAGCAAATCACAAGTAGATATAGCGGCTTTCCTAGAATTAAAAACTTATCGTCAGAAACGCGTGGTTCAGTATGATAACAGTTTGTCAAAAAAACATGCCATTATTTCCATAAAACTTTGATTCACAGATCACGCCGAGGGAACAAGCAGCCAAGAGATGCAGCTAACGCTACGGATGTTATCATAACACCATAATCACGCAAGCCCTATTCTAAGCAGGTCGTTCAACCAATATTCTAGAAACGATGCGGAAGTCGTCATAACAGGCATGTTTGTTTACATAACATGGTTATGTTTCCCAATTTCGTTAATATCGAATCAACGAAACATGTAGGGCGTAGACTCATACATTCTTAACTATTAATTATAGTGGTGACTGGTGTGATATATCTGACTGCCTAGTATCTAATACTGCCTATTTACAGTACTGTAGATAAAATTTAAGTTTTACATCTTGTCCTAATTTGGATCTTGAAATCTTACACAAAATGTCAAACTTTGCTTAAAGATCCTGTTGGATCCAAGATATCGTGAGTTCACATCCATTAATATGAACATTTATCGCGAGATCATACAAAACAGCATGCAATGTTATGTCTCACATACGTCATACATGCAACTTGATTGCAATTATATACCATTTCTTTGCTATCATTCCGATCCCCGTTCCGTAATATCGGCAGCAGAACAGTTACGACACGCCACACACACAATCAAGCCGAGGCAACCGCACCAGTCAAGAAATCCGCCGTCAAATAAAGACAAATAGCGCATTAACATGCACCCAAATGACAGTCCATTTACCTGGTAAACTCATCTTACCACAGTCGACTCTGGCTGTTCTTTCAGCTATAGGGTGTTGATCGTAGACTCCCCACATCTCACGCATGTACCAAGCTGAACGCTTCCCCCACCCCGTTCCGGCCACAACCGTGCATCAGCCATGTCCTCCAGCGTCCTCGCTCCGGCGTCCTCACTAGCGTCCTCTCTATCCTCCGGCGTCCTCACTATCCTCCGGCGTCCTCACTATCCTCCAGCGTCCTCGCTGCCCTCCAGCGTCCTCGATATCCTCGCTGCCCTCCAGCGTCCTCGCTGCCCTCCAGCGTCCTCTGCTATCCTCCAGCTGCCCTCGCAGCGTCCTCACTATCCTCCAGCGTCCTCACTATCCTCCGGCGTCCTCACTATCCTCCAGCGTCCTCGCTGCACCCACCTTCAGCCTGACGACGTGCGTCGCCCCGCGCTCCTCCAGCATCGTCCTCTTCTCCTCCGACAGATGGCGGCACCGGTTGTCGTACTTGGGCTTCTCGCCGCGACCGATCGCCTGGCGCCGCAGCAGCTGCAGCCTCTGGCGCGTGCAGTAGCACCGGTAGGCGGCGCCACTGTCGAGCAGCCGCTGCGCGTGCTCGTGGTACAGCAGGGTCCGCTCCGACTGCGTGTAGGGGCCGCACGGACCGCCGACGCCAGGCCCTTCGTCCGGCTGCAGACCCATCTGGCGGACAGACGGGGAACCAGAGTGTCGACTCAGCTGCCACTGGAGACAAGAGGACTAAAATGCCGAACGTAGGAGAGTGAAAGATGAAACAGGGTCCTAGGGTTGCTTTGAAGCCGGGTGCTGAGTGAAAAAACATGCCTAAAAATAACAGAAGAGAGTGGAAAATTCCACCTAAAAATAACTACAGTGAACAAAATCAGCCTTAAAGGGAATAGTTCACCTTGAAGAAAAAAACGAGAAAAAGCTCAGAAATGATGAAGAGAAGCAAGAAATTAAGTATCTATTAGTGAAGTCAAAGAAACCTATCATTACGCGGAAAGAAGCAAATTTAAAATGTTCAATTATTTGGTGATAATTCATATTTTTTTCCTCAAAGTAATGCGAATAGCTGCTGAGAGCACGCAACGTCATTGATTTAGTGAGGATGTGTCGTTATACCATTGTGGTACTATGCCTAAGTACTGGTTGAAGATGCACGAAAAAATACAACGCTTTTGAAACCATCACAGTACTTGCTTTAAGTAGGTATTCGTCACTATTATTACTTCAACTATGAAAGTTGTAGTGTCCGCATGACGTTCAGCTGTTCCGTGCTCTGGGGCGTCCGTCTGGATTATGTGGTCACAAAGGTCATGCACAGATCTTACACGTTCACTGACGTACGCGGTCGGTCGGCTCCTATCACTCAGCGGGCGGCTGCGCCGCGGGCGGTCAATCAAACAGCGGCACGCGCGTACTGGTAGATACGAGGTGGGATCGGTGAGTGGGAACAGATCAACAATTTGTACGCGAGCCTGGAACGTTCAGGCAGCGCTGAACGCTACGCATACGCTACAGAACGTTGTTAAGAAAAAAATTATAGAAGATTTAAACATCAAAATCACTATGCATAGCATTACCTGACAAAGTTCATTCTTGATTAAAAAAGAATGAGAGTACTGAAAAAGTAATGGTTTTGTCCCAGGCACTACCTCGCCACCCAACTTTTTTTCCCCAAGTCTTACGTATCTGTGGCGTCATAATCATACGTCAACTCAGCCAAAATTTAGCCAATCAGCGATATGGAGTTACCGGTATTACCGGTCCCGACTTTTTAAGGATCTGAATATTAAATAATTAAGAGGTTTCTATGGAAATGTGAAAGCGTCACAGTCATTTTCGAGCATTTGCGCCACAAACTTGCTATCTCAACTTCAAACCCTTGTTAAAGGTGAACTATTCCCTTTAAGGGAACACTGCACACTTCCAAAAAGTTCCTCAAATGTACCACGCTTGTGGTGCTGAATATTTGAAGTAATTTACTGCGAACCACGATTGATGACATTTGTTCTTCACAAACAGTGCTCAATTTAAATAAAAAGTTAGTTTTTAATATTTGGGCTTGATGACGTTCATATGAAGGAATTTCGGGAATAGAGAAAACCTTCACGCTGCCATATGTACGGCTAATATATGGCCAAATGTAAAAAAGTTTACTATCAACAACATTTAGTAAAGAGTGACGACGTCATCGGATCAGGGATTCGAATACACTGGGGACTGGGGATGTTACAGATGTCAAAACCAAAACTCAAATTTCTCTGTGATTCGACCTCGGTGGTTGTTTTAACTTATACTATACATAGTTGCAATGCCTAGCACATACAATGGCTATCTCAACTCAAATCTAATGTTAAGGTGGCAGTGTCCCTTTAATAATAAATTATGATGAACTTGGCTTTTACAAAATAATCCATTAAAATCAGGTGATGCAAATATCAATACTTTCGTCATTTTTTTTCATTCACAGGTTATTATTATCAGTGTAAGGGTTATAGTTATTAAATAAATACTAAATTAGGGAGTGGAAAGTTCACAGCAAAACTTGGGAAAAAGAGTGAACAAATATTACGCAGAGGGTGTCGTTTTCCACCCAAATGTTGCAATCCTACAAATGCTGTAGGACACTGGGATGGGACATGGTGATGATTCGACAGCGAGCGGGAGTGATGATTTGTATCATGTTTCATGGCTCGTATGAACTGATTAATTATATAAATCGGGCATCAAATTACATAACCCGATGAGGGTTATGTAAATGACAAACTTTACTTTCGGTGCGACTAATAACGACATCGTTAAAATAGTCAGTGCATTCGGCAAACCTGATAAGTCGTTAGCTGACAAATTCGAAGTTATTGTCGCATCCCATGAACATGACAAGTGAGAGCAGTATCATGTAGCATCCCATCTATCAAACACCAAGGAGCTATAGACGTCGGTAAACACATGTCGCTTTTGGCTCGGAAGATCCTCTAGTTGGGCCAACACCAGTTTGGCTATCAATCTCCTAGAGAACCACTAGACAATCTTAATACCCAGGACTGACCATGTGCAGCGTGTGCAGCAGCTTGTCGACAGCGCCTGGCACCGTCCTCGCCTGATCCGTGTCCTCCACTCTCAGCAGGAAGGCGCCGCCGTGAGACCGAGCGAACAGGTGTTATACAGGGCCGGCTGAGGCTGCCAGCGTGCAGGTCACTGGCGAGCAGCAGGGCACGTTACATGTCGAACAGGTAGTTTATACAGTGCCCAAGCGTCAGGCTGCCCAGGTGCAAGGTCACTGGCGAGCAGAGGGCTAGCGTTACAGTGCGACGGTAGTTATATCAGGAGCCGACGCGTAGGCTGCCCAGGTCACCTGGCGAGCAGAGGGCAGCGTTACATGTGAACAGGTAGTTATACAGTGCCGAGCGCAGGCCCGCCCAGGTCACCTGGCGAGCAGAGGGCAGCGTTACAGTCGAACCAGGTAGTTATACAGTGCCGAGCGCAGGCTGCCCAAGGTGTCACTGGCGCAGCAGAGGGCAGCGTACATGTCAACAGGTTAAGTTATACAGGGCCGAGCGCAGGTGGCCAGGTGCAGGTCACCCTGGCGAGCAGAGGGCAGATGTTACACCGTCGAACAGGTAGTTTATACAGGGCCGAGCGCGGCTGCCGTGCAGTCACCTTGGCGAGCAAGAGGGCAGCCGTTACCAGTCGAACAGGCTAGTTATACAGTGCGAGCCGCAGGCTGCCCACGGTACTGGCGAGCAGAGGGCATCCGGCGTTACGTCGAACAGGTAACGTTTATACAGAGCCGAGGCAGGCCTGCCCAGGTGCAGGGTCACCTGGGAGCAGAGCGGCAGCGTTACAGTTCGACCAGGTAGTTATACAGGCCGAGCGTAGGCTGCCCAGGTCACTATGGTGACCAGAGGCAGCGTTACAGTCGAACAGGTAGTTATAAAACCAGTGCCGAGCGTAGGCCTGCCCAGGTCAGGTACTGGGCCGAGCAGAGGGCAAAGCGTACAGTCGAACAGGTTAGTTTTATACAGGAGCCGAGCGTAGGCTGCCCAGGTGCAGGTCACCTGGCGAGCAGAGGGCAGCGTTACGTCGAACAGATAGTTATACAGGGCCGAGCGTAGGCTTGCCCAGGGCAGGTCCACTCTGGACGAGCAGAGGGCAGGTTACAGTCGAACAGGTTAGTTTATACTGGGCCTGTAGCGTCAGGCTGCCCAGGTCACATGGCGAGCAGAGGGCAGCGTTACATGTCGAACAGGTAGTTATACAGTTGCCGAGCGCAGGTGCCCAGGTCCACCTGGCGAGCAGAGGCAGGTTACAGTCGAACAGGTACAGTTAATACGTGCCGAGCGTAGGCCTTGCCCAGGTGCAGTCACCTGGCGAGGCAGAGGGCCAGCGTTACCAGTGAACAGGTAGTTTATCAGGGGCCGAGCGCAGGCTGCCCAGGTGCAGGTCACACTCGGCGAGCAGAGGGCAGCGTTAATGTCGACAGTAGTTATACAGGGCCGAAGCGAGGCTGCCCCAGCGTGCGCAGGCACTGGCGAGCAGAGGGCAGCGTTACAGTCGAACAGACTAGTTTATACAGGGGCCGCGCGCCAGGCTGCCCACAGGTGCAAGGTCCGTGGCGAGCAGAGGCCGACCAGCGTTACCAGTCCGAACCAGGTAGTTATACAGCGGCGCAGCGTAGGCTGCCCGTCACTGCGAGCAGAGGGCAGCGTTACAGACGAACAGTAGTTATAACAGGGCGAGCGTGAGGGCCTGCCCATGGTTGCAGGTCGACTGGCCGAGCAGAGGGCAGCGACAGTCGAACAGGTCAGTTATAACACTGTGCCGAGCGCAGCGCTGCCCAGGTGCCAGGTCACTGGCGAGCAGAGGGCAGGTATCAGTCCGAACAGGTGTTATACAGGCCGACCGTAGGCTGCCCAGGTGACAGGTCACCTGGCGAGCAGAGGCAGCGCGTTACAGTCGAACAGGTAGTTGTATACAGTGCGAGCGCAGCCTGCCCAGGTCACCTGGCGAGCAGCAGGAGCAGCGTTCAGTCGCACATAGTTATACAGGGCCGAGCGCAGGCTGCAAAGGTACAGGTCACTGGCGAAGCAGAGGGGCAGCGTTTACAGTTGAACAGGTAGTTTTATAAGGGCCGCGCGCAGGCTGGCCCAGGTGCAGGTCACCTGGCGAGCACAGTGGCGCGTTCAGTCGCAAACAGGGTAGTTATCAGGGCCGAGCGTAGGCTGCCCAGGTGCAGGTCACCTGGCGAGCAGAGGGCAGCGTTACAGTCGTATGTCGTAGTCTGGCACGGTTGGGTGATGCTACAGAATGTATTTCTCTGATAACCAGAGTCACATTTTTTTTGCTAGGGTGTCAGAGTGGAAAATTCGAGCCAAAAAGACTGAGTGTTTAATTATGTAGAAAATGTTACCAAATTGATTTCTGTCTTGAATATGAAAAGCGCAATTTTGGCTGAAATCATGCATTTTTAGTCAGTATTTATGTCGAAATCAATATCACAACTAATAATTTGGGAGAGGCAAATTCACTCTTAAAAATGGAGTGAGAGAGTGGAAAATTACTTACATTCGGGTGTCATTTCGCACCCAAATTGGCAAATTTTGGGACACTGCAGTGATATCATGCAGCCGTCCCAGCTAAACAACAATCTATATAAATACAGAATTACCTAACGAAATGCAGTAAAATGGAGGCGCTGCATTCTTCCTCGTCATTGTCCCTTACAGCACATTGACGTCACTTTCAAGTTAGCACCTATTGCTTCTCTGTTGAACGCTGTGATCGATTTATGTCAACCGTTGCATGTGGTCTGTGCTGTACCAATCGACAGACAGACGTTAGTAAACGGCAGCTAGATTCATCTTTGCATGGGCTTATAAGCAGGAATACACAAAGATGCATACGATTAACAATGATCTAAACACATTTTCATTTGCATCATTTCCATGATCACAACCAATTAAGCAGGCACAAAGCATAAACTGCTCTGGCAACATTTATCAGAAAACGGACAGTTCGAATTTTTTATTAAACTTTGTCATGGTTTGGTCGGATAAATAAGTTAATTTTGGTCTTAACACGCGCACGGCTGGTCTGCGCCAAACACAAATGGCTGGGGGGGGGGATGTTCACCCCCTCCTCTTAGATCTCGCAAACTACGCAGCGTCGCGACAGGCTGAAAACAGCGTTAGATAGCTCGAGACAAGCTCTATCGAAAGTATTTCAGTCTTGTTTTGTGTGTCTTGTCAGTATTGAGGTCACCAGAGGTCATCTCAGGTCCGATTTTCCAGTTTTAGGACTTCGCTCCAGAAACCCCCAGATATCTCAGGAACTATGATAGCTAGGTAAAAACGGAAAATGCAAAGAAACGCTCAAAAACACAATTGCCAGCGTTTCCTCAAATTTTAGCTCAGGTCAATAGTTTAGGCTCTAGAGATCATCAAAGATCAAAATACTTTTTTAGACATAGCTGTTTTTCGCAAATAACATTTATATAATACAAATAGAGCAACAACTTTAACACCACTGTGTTTCTCTTGTTAAGGCGCTTTGAACAATGTTAATTATGACCTGGTTAGGTCATTAAAAATGACCTCAGGTCAAAGTCATTTAGTAACCTAGGTGCACCATGCTGGTTGCATATAGGGCGACACAACTCGACGAGACAAACGCAGTGGTGTCGTCCGCACGTCTCTATTTGTATCTTATCAAGAGTAATAAGCAAACAATTGCTGGTGACCTCAGATGACCTTGCAGAGGTAACTGAGCAACAAATGAACCTGTGGCGTCATCAAGAATGAGCTAAAATAACATGATTCTGAAAGAATGGGCCTGCTCGAAAGCATATTCTCTGAATAGGAAGCATTTGTATATATTTCCCATTCATTATAAAGGGGAGGGCACGGCATTGGCCTGACCTTAGGTCACCGATATGCACAACATCAGAGATATACGAATTGTAGATACCTGCCGTGTCATGAAATCCTTGAGGTTTGAAACCGATTGGCTAACAACTGTGGCTGTGGTATGCTGTGGCTGGTGTGGCTGTGGCTGTGATATGACCGCCAAACTTTTTGGAGGTGGAGTCGCATGACCTGCGGTGACTGAACTGAGATGCATGAAGCAGACAAATCATACTATGCTGGGAAATTAATTCCCAAACAGCTGTGACAATTTAACGTCACTGCGCTCACCGTTTTTCCCGCATATTCATGAAACACGCGGAGAGGGGGGGGGGGGGGCCGGAAATCACCCCTAGCCGTATGCGTGTTAAGAGCTTTCCCCATCGGTTGAGTCAATTTTGTGTAGAGCTTGATAACCTGCAATAGCTCGGTGAAATTATAGCGTTCGGAAAACAAAACGTGACGGTTCGCAGCGACGTTTTCCGTCCTCAATCGATACAAACTGATGAGCTACCTACCGCAACATCGTAACCTGCCAGCGGAATTATCTTATAATTAATTGCTAAATATTTAGAACCAGAACGAACTCATTTATCTTATAATACCATTACAAATGGAAATTAGCAATGAGCATTGTCCATTTTTGTCAAGTCCTGACTTCAGGTACTTTTCCACTATTTACTGACCTGTGGGGCTTGGAGCAAATCTTGTCCTCACTGTCTGGCATGCCGTGAAACTTGTTGTCAACTGTCTAGCACATAGCTGTCCCCAAAGCGGACGAAACGAGCTTCTTATAAGACAGCATTTCATGATTCACAGCTAGTTTCTAGTCCTCCTGCAATGATGATTAAAATCATGCTCAGTACAAGTTATGTTAGATTAATTTTCAAAGCCTATCAAGGAAACAATAAAGATTCATCTTATAATGTAACAGAGGGATGCTTTGCACTTAGGGCTGGGGACAGGGGTGAAATGAAAACAGTTTGACCCCTAAATAAAGATATTTGTTCTCGATTAAAGCCAGAGGCTGCACATGGTCAGATATGATAATTGAGAGAAAGGGGCCATGTCTAATGTTTGCAAGTATGAAATTTTACACAATTTAACAATCGCAATGAACATAAATTAATTATGTGTACTATGACGTCATCACAACACAACCAATCTGATCTCTAGGGACTCTAGGTAGGTGTTTTTGATTCAGGTAGATATGCCAACAGCTAGAGGCACAAACTTTACATTACAATTTTAGCACATTTGTATGTACCAAATCCAGAAATGATCATATTTAAAGGGACACTCCCACCTTAAAAAATGTGTCAAATGTACGCCGTTTGTGGTGCAAAATATGAAGTGATGCTGCCGAACCGGTTATGAACGTTTGTTTCTCACAAACAGTGTTCAATGTCATACAAATAAGTTTTATATTTTGGGTGGATGACTATATGAAGGAATTTTGGGAAGAGAGAAAACCTTCACGCCACTCATATGTATGACTAGTATATGGCTAATGTATGGCAAAGGGTAAAACAAGTCGACTATTATCAGGAATAAGAGCATAACAAGGGTCGGCGACTGAACGGTTTTTAGCGACCAGAACATTGTGAAAATTTGGGGCAGTTAGCAGAAATTAATTCGTGATAAATCTTGAAGCGTACTTTCTCTTTATTCTAATATCGCATTCTGCAAACAAATAATTTCACGCAATACTATTATCAACATTTAGTAAAAAGACACGACGACATCGGCTCAGGATCCCCGTTCAAATACACTGGGGACTGGGGATGTTACTGATGTCAAAACCAAACTCAAATTTCTTTGTGATTCAACCTCGGTGGTTGTTTTGACTTATACCATACATAATTTAAATGCCAAGCACGCAAAATATCAACTCCAATATTATGTTAAGGTGGGACAGTCCCTTTAATAGTTAGTGTTCATATAGACATATAAACTCCTCATATTGATTTATGGGGTATGTATTTATTTATTCATTATGTTTTTTTTTTCTTCTATTGCTGACCAATACACATTTTGTATTGATAACTTCTTCAGCTGGTCATTAAAAATAGAACATACAAAACAGCAGATGATTGACACTGCAAAAGCACATACAAAGTTCATTCACATCACATGATTGTTTCACCTATTAGTCTCGTAAGAGGCAGAGCAACCGCATGATGTGAATTAACTTTGTATTTACTTTTGCAGTGTCAATCATCTGTTGTAGGTATGTCCCATTTTTAATGACCAACTAAATAAGTTATTAGCCCAGCCTACTGAGGGGGGCATTTAACTCCCCTGATGAATTTTCGGTGAGAACTAAACATTAGCGCTTTCAACATGAAACTTTTGGTTACCTTCTTCTACATCAATTTCACTCTTCGTGCTTGATGGTGATGATTTTGGTTTAAGGGTGCTAAGATTAGCAATTTTCGTATATTTTTTTAAAGATATAGCGAATTTCGTGATGTCACTATACACGATTTTAACACCAAAATCAGCTAAACTTTAACAGACTACGTAAAGCAGAATGCAATCAAAGAACAGTCAAAGATTGCAAATAACAATGGCTACAAAATGACAATCTAGGATTAATGTCATTTTTTTACCCCAAAATTCAAACTTTTTTTTGGGGGGGGAATGACAAAAAATCAAAATTTCCTCAAATATTGAAGAAAAAACAGAAGATGATAGAAGATGGAAGAAGAAAATAGGAGAAAAAGACAAGATTATGACAGGGCTGGCAAATTTAAGCCAGTGCCTGGTTAAAAACGGTTTAAACCATGGTTTAAACTGGCTGGCTTAAATCAATTTAAGCCACCTGGCTTTTATTAAGCGGCTTTTATTCAATATTTATAATAAAAGACACTTACGCAAGCATGCCATAAAATACAATACAATTTTTATATTTTATCACATTGGGTAGGTTGCCAATTATTTACATTCAATGATAAATCTTCAAAGTTAAAATCAAGTTACAAATACTGCTTGCTTTACAATCGACAATAAATTATCTGGACAGAAATAATCTTAAAATATTAAAACATTTTAGGGGAATTTCATTCTAGTTATCGTTATCAGATGTGGCAATAACAAACTAATTCCTCAGCTTCCTTGCCAACTGCCATGTAAGTCATAACAGCACAAGTTTATATTTAGTTCCCTTCTTGTGCATGATAAACAAAACACTAGCGTCCAGTGATTTTGTTAGCTGTTGCTACCAAATGAGTAAGACCTTTAGTGCTGCACATACTACTATGTTTTGAAAACCTTCTGAATGAAGCAATAACTTAAATTTGTTATTAGGCAGTCTAATTGAATGAGTTTACATTAATTGAGTTTGTAAGAAAATAAGATATTCTCATACATTATACCTACATTTAATACATTAATTACATGTGTTGAATAGTCTAAATCGATTCTGAATTTAAGCGGCTTTTATTGATAAAGCCAGTTTAAACTGGCTTACAACTAATAAAAGACGCTGGCTGGCTTAAATTCAATTTGAGCCTGCTTTTTTTCAACCCTGGATTATGATAGTTTGAAGTTTTTTCTTCCTAGTTCACCATAATTGTCCGCGACTGTAGCTTAGTGAGAAAGCGCTGGACTTCTGACCTATCCCAGTATTGGCAGCCCGGGTTTGAGTCGCTTCACCACTCGCTATTTGCTCCTGACTGGGATGGCCTGCGGCCTGTGGCAGCGGTCACACTCAAGGCCAGGTGACGTCAGTGAGTGGGGCGGACCATGTCAAGGTATGTTGGGCACATACAACTTTTGTCTCAAAATTCTGCTGACCAACAGGAATTGTGCAATTGGGTGGTGAGCTCAAGACCTGCGCAACAAACTCCGCTTAGCGCAGGTCCTGACCATGGAATCCATTCATACAAAACATTCAGACTAAATTTATTTAACAAAAATCCTACCACCATCATAGCACAGCCATAGCATACTAACCGGCTGTTTGCTTGCTAGCCACAGTACATACAAATAAAATGCTTGCCAGTGGGTAAGTTTGCACAGCAGCTATTTTTTGCTGCATGTTCAATTCATTTTACTACATTCACTAAGCATCTCCAATAGCTGAAAGGTTGTGAGAAGTTTGGTTTGTGCGCCTAAGCTGGGGTAATCTTCTCCTGGCGAAAGGGGAAAAGAGGGGCTAGCTGAAGGCTTTGAAGCTCTCTCCGATCCATTTTTTAATGCCAAGGCCCTAGATTGAGATACCATACTGAATTAAACAGCCACATGCCCTGTTCCGAGGGATATGGGGGCCAGGACAACTTTTACAGAGGCCTGCTAACGCCAAGAGATTTGAGCCACCGTCCCCGGTACAGAAGGCAAGTATGTTCCAGATTGCTCACCAAAATTGTATTTGTGAGTTTTGTTCGTAGGCAAGTTCTTGGGTTAGGACGTAGCCAGCAGCTGCTAGGATGCAGTTAAGTATTTTATCTATAGCTTTTATCTGTATATTGCTATATACCATGGTATTTTACATACCGAGACAGGATGACTGCCAGACTCTCAATTAGTATTTTATATACCGTGCAGCTGCAGGTTGTGAAGTATAGAGTTCAGTGTTTTTTTGTAGCAGATGCGCCTAAATGGCTTTATCTGTATCAGTTTCCATATAGAGGAAAACCCTTTGCTATTTTGAAGGAATGGTCCCGAAACTTTTGTTCCCTCTGTTCCGTTCCACCAATACAAATTTGGTCATTTCCTAAAATCCCTCTGGTGTTGATATTTGGTAGTCTTATAGGACTGGGAGTTCAAAAGACCAATTTCAACTCGTTTTATTTCTGCTTCGATGCTGAAAGCGGGTTAGTTATACAGAAGCAAATTTGCGTGCAAAAAAAGAGGGGCGTGTGCAAAAAGCGTGTGATCCAAGTTTAGTTCCGTTTAGTTCATCTTGTTTACTCACATCTTGAACATCTGTCACAGGGCAAAGGTCTAAAGATGCCAGGTCGTGGAGTTCAATTATTTCTAGCATGTCTGTGTGGTTTAAGCTCCATAGCAATTTATCATAATCAATGGTGGTATGACTCTACCTGGAATGGGCTTCTTAAGGAAGATTGTGAACTGGTGAAATCTTTAAAAAGTAGAATACAAATAAAATTTAACCTCTTTGCGTTTCTCCTATGTGAATCAACAAACATAACCTCTGTTGAATCAGTTGGTTGTCCTTGCCCTGGTGAACCACCAACAAATGATTGCATTTATGTTACTATCTGCATCCTCTGGAAAGAAGCTCCTGACTCAGATATACTGGTGAGTATAAGACATAAGTGTATGTTTCTCAGAGGCTCCGCCACTGGGGGTGGGACTTGTCCCCCAACATTTTCAGATTTTAGCACTAGACCTATGGGCATTGCATGAAAAGAATGGACTTAAGAATGCTTCTGTCCCCCAACATTCGGGAGGTGGCGTCACCCTTGGATGTTTCTTGACCAAACTTGTATGATTGATCAATGAATGGAGCCTTTGACAACCAATGCTATGCCTACTTCACATGACGTGATCACATTTATGGGTCACGTTGGTTATCCTTCCCTGTAGTTCAATCTCAAGAGTGCCAGAATGATTGGCCTTGGCCGATCAATGGCTTGACCCATTTCTAAAAGTTGCTGGGCGGTCAGACCTGACCTGGTGGAGATGGGCAAGGTTCAAACTTGCGTTCAGCCTTGTTCTTTGCCTCCTGAGTGGGTGGCGGCACGGCCGCCTGCTGCCATTTGTGACAGTTGGAGTTATGTGCAATGTCAGTTGATACCAGAGGGCAGGACAGACCATGTCCAGATATGCTTTGACATGCAAAACTAAAATTATGATGGTTACTATAAATTACATGATCTGATTGTGGGATCAGGAGATATGCCTAGCTCAAGCTACCTATACTTTTGAGGTAGCAGCTGCAACCCCAACCTTAAAAAAATGCAACCCCAATGCAGTGGCAGTGCCACACATGATTTTTGTGTTGGGGTGACAAATTTAAATCCAGGGGGACTCCATTTGAGAGGGGGCTTCTATTTGAAAAGGGGCTTGGACCTCCATCAGGGTGTGAATTGAGAATTCTATTTTTTTGTTGGTGTAGGAGTACATATCTTTGCAATGAAGAGTACAAAATAAACCTGATGGTATGCCAAAAATGAGAAATACTGATATACTAATTATTAATTATGATGAACTAACAACCTAATTTCCCTAGTTAAAAACAGATTCTCTCTTTAAGAAACACATTTACAAATTTAACAATAAATATTCACTAGGAGTACAAAAAAAATTACCATCATAATTTTGGAGTACAACATTTGTTAGTGGTCCAAAAACCAACAAACGTGAACTTTGCAACACTGACCTCCATAGGACTCCTTTCACCTTCTGGCTCCCAGAGGACTGCTTCTGGACTTCAGGGGCACCTCTGCCCTCTATAGGATCTCCTCTGGACTACTGAGGCCCCTGGCTCTCAAGGGAGAACCTCTAACCTCCAGAGGGCCTCTCTGGCTTCCAGGTGGCGCCACCGGTCTCCATGCCATCGGTCATCCGGTCATCCATGCCACCGGTCATCCGGTCATCCATGCCACCGGTCATCCGGTGACCGGTCATCCATACCACTGGTCATCCGGTCATTCATGCCACCGGTCATCTGGTCATCCATGCCACCGGTCATCCGGTCATCCATGACACCGGTCATCCGGTCATCCATGCCACCGGTCATCCGGTCATCCGTGCCACCGGTCATCCGGTCATCCGTGCCACCGGTCATCGGGTCATCCATGCCACCGGTCATCGGGTCATCCATGCCACCGGTCATCGGGTCACCTGTCACCGGTCATCGCGGTCATCCATGCCACCGGTCATCTGGTCATCCATGCCACCGGTCATCTGGTCATCCATGCCACCGGTCATCCGATCATCCATGTCATCGGTCATCCGGGTCATCCATGCCACCGGTCATCCGGTCATCCATGCCACCGGTCATCCGGGTCACCCATGCCACCGGTCATCGGGTCATCCATGCCACCGGTCATCGGGTCATCCATGCCACCGGTCATCCGGTCACCATGCCTCGGTCTCCGGTCATCCGTGCCACGGTCATCGGGTCAGTCCATGCCACCGGTCATCGGGTCATCCATGCCAACGGTCATCGGCGTCATCCATGCCACGGTCATCGGTCATCCATGCCACCGGCATGTCCGGTCATCCATGCCACGGTCATCCGGTCATCCGTGCACCGCGTCATCGGGTCATCCATGCCACCGCGTCATCGGGTCAGTCCGTGCCACCGGGTCATCGGTCATCCATGCCACCGGTCACGGCGTCATCCATGCCAGGCCGGTCATCGGTCATCCATGCCACCGGCCATCGGGTCATCTTGCCACGGTCATCGGGTCATCCATTGCCACCGGTCATCCGTCATCCATGCCAGCCGGCTCAGCCGGTCATCCATGCCAACCGGTCATCCGGTCATCCGTGCCACGGTCATCTGGTCATACATGCCACCGGTCATCCGGTCATCCATGTCACCGGTTCATCCGGTGCCCACCGGTCATGGTTCATCCCTGCCACGGTCATCCGGGTTCATCCATGCCAACCGGGTATCGGTCATCCATCCACCTTCAGTCCGGTCATCCATGCCACCGTCATCCTTGCCCACCGAGTCATCGGTCAACCCATGCCACCGGTCATCGGGTCATCCATGCCACCGGTCATCGGGTCATCCATGCCACCGGTCATCCATGCCACCGGTCATCCGGTCATCCATGCCACCGGTCATCTGGTCATCCATGCCACCGGTCATCTGGTCATCCATGCCACCGGTCATTCCGGTCATGCCATGTCACCGGTCGAGAGAGTCGGTCATCCATGCCCACCTGTATCTGGTCATCCAGTGCCACCGGTCATCTGGTCATCCATGCCACGGTCATCCGGTCATCCATGCCACCGGTCATCCAGTTGCCACGGTCATCCATGCCACGGTCATCGTTTCATCCACGCCACCGGTCATCCCGGTCATCCATGCACCGGTCATCCGGTCATCCATGCCACCGGTCACCCGATCATCCATGCCACCGCGTCATCTGGTCAGTCCATGCCACGGTCATCCGGTCTCCATGCCACCGGTCAGCGGGGGTCATCCCATGCCGGGTTCATCGGGTCATCCAGTTGCCACCGGTCATCGGTCATCCATGCCAACCGGTCATCTGGGTCATCCATGCCACCGTCATTCTGGTCATCCATGTCATCGTCATCCGCGTCATCCATGCACCGGTCACCGCGTTCATCCATGCACCGTCAGTCGTCACCCATGCCACGGTCATCCGGCCATCCATGCTACCGGTCATGTGATTTACTATCCGCAAGAATTAGTATATGAAAACTACCTTTATTTAAAGATTTTCATCATGCCGGGAGATGTGCAACCAGGAGTAGGGTAACCGAGCATGGCTCCACTCATGATCTGGTTCCAGTATAAGAAACAATTCCACGACCTAAAATGAAAATTTTTCACGCGCTTCGCGGCGTCTTTCGCGCGTTCACATCAGCACTCAGTGGCCCATGTCGTTTCATAACTTAAGCTATCGCTATCGTCTTCGTTCGGTTTGTAACGGTGAATTGAATTCTAGCAGTTTAGCTCTTATTCTTGATAAGGCCTACCGCCTATTTTGCTGGGTTTTATCAGGCAAAGCCGTGAAAATTTCGCGCCGCTCCGCGGCGCTAAATAAATAACATGAAAATCCACATTACAAATGCTGCAAAGGACTGAATACAAACATAAAAATGAGGTGAATTTTTTCGTCATTTTAGTTGATCTTTGTGGTGTTGTGCTGTCCCTGACGTCACGTGCTCTCCCTCGTCCTTCCCCGTGTTCCTACATGGAGCGGGGGCCCCAGATGTGGCTGCCCCACTCCCGTCAGTTGGGCTCGAGACCTAATACAGTGAACACGTGCAGCCGCTCTCTGAAACAGAACAATCTTCTCGACTAGAAAATATCGGCAACGCCCCTGGGTACTTCTGACAATTGTCATAGTTTTGCTCATTGTAAGGCAGTGTCGGAACAAGAAAAACTGCAAACTGACATTTTGCAATATCCCAAAAGGTCGAAAAGCTATAAAAAACCCGAGGTTGCAAAATAAAGTGGGCCAAATCCGGGGAGAAATTCGAAAATGGGGGGAAAGTAAGGTTCGCCCAAAACGGTTTCCCCTCCCCCCAAGACGGCCGGCTGGATCCGCCCTTGCCTCCTCTGGCCTTTAGAGGCCCCCCTCTGACCTCCATAAGACACCCTCTGGCTTCTAGGGGCCCCTGTGACTTCTGATATGGGGTCTGATGCTCTTTGAAGCATGGAGGGTCCTCCTTAATCCGTGCCCCGTCGGGCCTGAGCCAGCTTCGCCATGGTGTGTGTATGTATGTGTGTGTGTGTGTGTGTGTGTGTGTGTGTGTGTGTGTGTGTGTGTGTGTGTGTGTCGTTTGTGTGTGCGGGTGTGCGGGTGTGCGGGTGTGCGGGTTCGGGGTGTGCGGGTGTGCGGGTGTGCGGTGTGCGGGTGGTTTGCGGGTGTGCGGGTGTGCTGGTGTGCGGGTGTGCGAGTGGTGCGGGTGTGCGGGGTGTGCGGTGTCTTTGCGGGTGCGGTGTGCGGGTGTGCGGGTATTTATGGCGCACTAGCGTTGCGGACATGGCGTGCTAAAAACCGCAGTGGCCAACTCTCTTACGTGGCGCAATGTGACTCGAATTTCGACGCGTTATGGCGTGCGTGTGCGTGTGCGGGTGTGCGGGTGTGCGGGTGTGTGGGTGTGCGGGTGTGTGTGTGTCAAAATGCCCCCATCGAACTGGAAAACTTAAGCTAGAAAGACGCGGTAAAAAGTGTTTGCAAGCTCTCGACACGGATTTAAAATTACTTTGGGTATTTTTGGCTCAGATTCCATGACAGATCGACCAAAAAATCTAGAAATAACATCCTTTATCTCAGATTTCAATAAAACTGTTTCTTTGGGGTTATCTGAGCCGTAGATTAAACTGAGACATTTTCAGTTTCGTCCGTCAAACGGTTTTTGATGTATAGCCTCAGGCATAGTGTAATAAATATAATAATGCCTGAGGCATAGTGTAATAAAGTTATTTATTACACTATGCCTCAGGCATTATTCAATTTTGCTCAAACCTTCAACTTTCGGCGGGCGTTATCTCCGGGTGCGACTAGCCGTCTGTACGGGACAATGGCAAGACACTCCTGAAGCAGATGATTCAAAACTTCACCGCGCTGAAAGGTATAGCCCGCCTTGTTACTGAGTACCCACGTCTGTCAAGACTAGTAGCAATCAGAATAATCGCCACTGGCAGTTGCGATATTTCGGGGGTGTCTCGATATTGCAAACAAATTGCATACTGAACATTTCTGGATGTTGTGATGTACGAAAATATGCCTCTGTAGGGTGGTATTTTTCGTCGTTTACAAGTTACAGCCATTGTACATTGGTGGAGGATCAACGTTGTTTTCTCGATTTGCCCAAACATTTCGCATGCAGAACAACCTCCTTAATGCGCTTGATTACGAAAATATTCCTCTATAGGGTGGTATTTTGTGTCGTTTGTGAGTTAAAGGCCTTGTAACCATCGCCTGTGTTGATATTCCGGTGTCTCGAATTTGCCCCAAAATGGTATGCAGGTCCTCCTCGATGCACGATTATGAAAAATACAGGGTGTTTTCATAAAAATGTATCCACCGGAGATATCATGATAACTCCGGAAGTTTTGGTTGCAGATCTTGAACTTAGGCAAGCGTCGCGAAAAGCCTAAGGAAATTCTACATCAAAGTATGAGAAATAAATCCCATCGACGTCGCGAAAAAGACTGTAAAATGTTGTAAAAACACAGCTATATTTCCGAAAAAACCGATCTTCACAGATCTGAGGTCGCGCAGAGCAGCAAAATAGCAGGTCTTAAGCGGCGGATCAAAACACACTTTGAGAAGCAACGTTATGAGCATAAAAACAAACATGGCATGTCTGTTTTTTTTTTTGTTTTTTTTTATGACCAACAACGTATGTTACGACACTCGGACACCACTCTGACAAGCCATGGTGGCGACCTTCGCATAGATGCTCACAGTGTCGGCGCCCGCCTCCACACAAAGCTGCATCCTGCGTCGCATGCTGGCCATGACCTTGCGGCACATGTCTGCTGTGATGGTGGCCAAGATCTCCCTGATGCTCTTCTTCAGTTTATTCGGAGTGCGTGGTTGGATCTGGTACACTCTTACCTTGAGGAACCCCCAAAGGAAAAAATAAAGGGGGCTAAGGTCAGATGACCTGGCCGGCCACGGAAGTCCCGTTTTCTGCGAGATGAGCCTGTCAGCCTGTCAGCCTTGAGCACGTCCAGACTGACATGAGCGGTGTGTGCAGTGCACCGTCTTGCCTGCATGCACATTCCGTTCCGTTCAGAATCTTCGGAAGAAGAACTCCTGGAGCATTGCAACGTAGCGCTCGCTATGACAGTGCCAACACCCGAACGTCATCGCCTTAGAAAAAAATAGGTCCGATAATTCCGGTCTTCTTCGATAGCTGGGCATTGATTAACAGTGATTTGTGCCATCACGATTCATTTGGGTTTGAATTGTGGTGTGTTATATTCTCCTAACAGCGCTGCTTCATTTTAACATCTTCAAGCATTTGGTTGCATCCATCATGTTTCTGGATATCATCGTGAGAAAGTGAGATGTGAGCGCATTGTTTTTAGCCGTTTTTCGCTCGGTGAAGAGCTAAGTGAAATAGAACGTCGATGGGCTTGGCGATACGTTATGGATATAGAATTTCATCGCTTTCCAATGCTGCTAAGTTTGAAGAACCTGCGACCAAAACTGCCGGAATTATCGCGAGATTTCCGAGTGGATACATTTTTATGAAACACCCTTTATGTATGTCTATATAAAGTGGTATTTTTCGTTGTTTACGAGTTACAGCCATTGTAACATCGTCAGTGTGATATTCCGGGGTATCTTGATTTGCAAAAAAAAAAATGTATACATGACCTCCTCAATAAGCTGATTACGAAAATATGCCTATGGTATTTTTTGTATTTTTATTTGCTTACGAGTTACGGTCATTGTAACATCTCAGTGTAATATTCCGGGGTTTCTCGAATTGCCCCCAAAACTTGCATACTTGACCTCTTGGATGCGAGGATTACGAAAATATGCCTCTATAGGGTGGTATTTTTCGTCGTTTACAAGTTTTAACTTGCAGTCATCGTAACATTTTGGTTGGGGTGCCTCGATTTGATCAACGGGGTGTCTCGATTTGCCCAAAATTTTGCATACAGAACTTCCTTGATGCCCCGGAACATCACACTGACGATGTTACAATGGCTGTAACTCGTAAACAACGAAAAATAACACCCTATAGAGGCATATTTTCGTAATCAGTGCATCAAGGAGGCTATGCATTCAAATTTTTGGGCAAATCCAGACACCCCGGAATATCACACAGGCGATGTTACAATGCCTGTAACTCATAAACGACGGAAAATACCACCCTATAGAGATATATTTTCATTATCAGCGCATCATAAAGGTTCCGTATGCAAAATTTTGGGCAAATCGAGACAGCCCCGGAATATCACAATGACGATGTTACAGTGGCCGTAACTTGTAAATTACAAAAATACCAGACAGACAGACAGACAGACTTTTATTAAGGTATTCCACAAAAACCTGTGGCTATTACAACCTTTCGTCAACAGTTAAAAAGCATGAGGCACGGTAAACAAGTAGGTATACAATGAAATAAGATGAAATTGATAAAAACAGTCCACAAAAAAACACACACACACATTCACATCCCCACACGATCAAAGTAACACACCCGCTCGCTCTACGTTAGTGAGTGAGCGCAAGTCAGTCCGGCGCTCGCGGAACCGCGGTGCGAGATGTCGCCGCACCCCGGCGGCTGAACAGCGGCACAGGCAAGCCTGGAGGCACGCGCCAGGGCGTTGAAGAGCGTGGGTCCCCAGCAGGCAAAAACGCCGCCGTCCATCTCTGTTCGGACCGGAGGAACAGACAAACAGGTTGTCCTGACGGCGTACAACGCTCGGCAGTTGCGGTCTCTGCCACGGGGACAAACAGCAGCAGCTGCTCCGGCTCGCCCACAACTATAGAGGTATATTTTCGTAATCAGCCGCATTCAAGGAGATTCTTTATGCAAAATTTTAGGCAAATGCGTGACACCCCGTTGATTGTCCTCGAATGTTACAATGGCTATAACTTGTAAACGACGAAAAATGCCACCCAGCTATAGAGGTATATTTTTCGTTATCAGCGTATCAAGAGTTCTGTTTGCTAAAGTTTGTGGGCAAATCGAGGACACCACCTACCCCACAAAAATGTGTACAATGGCTGTAAATTGTAAACGACGAAAATGCCACCGGTAAGTGACCGACAGAGGCATTATGTTTCGTTAATCATCGCTCCAGGATTGTTTCAGTATGCCAATTTTTGGGCAAATCGAGACACCCCGAAAATATCATGCTGCCAGTGTCGATATCCAGGAAAAACCTGAGGGGGGTGTCTAAACACCCCCCCCGGCCCGGCGCGGGTTAAAGGCCGGCTATACGCTTATCCAGCGCGTGAAGTTTTGAATCATCTGCGTCAGCAGTGTCTTGCCATTGTCCCCTACAGACGGCCTCAGAAAAGCCCATTCCTCAGAAAAGCCCCTGGTACAAAATATCAAAACGACATGGCGGATTATCAATGCACAGAGAGAATCGACAACCTGATGAGTGAGGTGCCCGAGCGCATACTGAGTGTTTCCGATTTTGCGGGGGGGGGGGGCGCATGCGGGACCCCCGCCCCCACCCCCCCCCAGCTCATGAACCACACTGATCCTGCCTTTTTATCCATTTAACGAGAAACAGCCGCTCATTAATTTTGTGACACCCTGTAAAGAAAAACGAAGCATTGGCCAAACAGTAGCTGTACATAATGTCCAGGGCCGGCGCCACATATTTTTGGTGGGGGGGGGGGCAGTTTTTCCAGAAAAAAGGGACCTTGGCCAAAAGGGCCCTTTTTCCAGAAAAAAGGACCTTTCTCTTTCTTTCTCGTTCTCGTCTTTCTCATTCCCGCACGCATTACCATTTATTTACCAGTGAGGCGCCGTAGTTGACGATGAACAAGCGAGCGCAAAGGAAATGTATGGTGAATTTTAACTCGATCAGGCAAGCCCTGGTGTAAATGGCTAACACTATTTAATACATAATCACCGCTGTCGATTTTTATACAATTTGGGGGGCCCGGGCGCCCAATGATATCAAATTTTAACATTAGGCTATGGCGTTGCATGGTAAGAATGGAGTTAAAATCTATAAAGTTAGCATTAGGGCCCCCCAATGATTTTCATGAATTGACACCGCTGTACATAATAATACACAATGGTAGGTATAGGTCGCCCCTTTTGGTATGATCCTCCAGGAGCCCTTCGGCCTTCAGCCTTCTAAGAGGCCCTTCCGACCTGGCAAGGGACTGCGCTGGCAACGTTGTCGCCTTGCTGACATGCTCAGAGGGCCCTTGACCTGCCCTGGGGCTCCTTTGTGCTGGCTAGGGACCCATTTGGCATGTAAAGGGGCCCCTCTGACCTACCCAGGGGCCTTTTTAGTCTGGTCGGGGGTCCTCTGACCTGCACCGGGGCCCTTTGAACTTCCCAGGGGCCCTATGGTCTGTCCAGGGGCCCTCCAGCCTGCTCAGGGGCCCTTCGGACCTGGTAAGGAACTGCGCTAGCTGCTTTGTCGCCTTGCCGATATGCTCAGAGGGCCCTCCCACCTGCCGAGGGGCCCTTCAGGCTCTGTGTTGGCTAGGGGCTATTAAGCCTGTTCAGGGGGCCCTCTGACCTGGTCAGGGACCCTTTTGGTGTGGTCAGGGTCCTCTATGACCTGCACAGTGGCCCTTTGAACTTTCTGGTCTATCCAGTGGCCCTTCAGCCTTCTAAGAGGCCCTTCCGACCTGGCAAGGAACAGCGCTGGCAACTTTGTCGCCCTGCTGACATGCTCAGAGGGCCCTTCGATCTACCCTGGGGCCCCTCCGTGCCGGCTCGAGGCCCATTCGGCATTTTATGGGACCCCTCTGACCTATTCAGGGGCCCATTTAGTTTAGTCAGGGGCCCCTCTGACCTGTACAGGGGCCCTTTGAACTTATCCAGCCTACTTACAGGTGCCCTCCAGCCTGTTCAGGGGCCCTTCGGACCTGTCAAGGGACTGCGCTAGCTGCTTTGCCGCCTGCCAAAATGCTCAGAGGGCCCTTTAACCTGCATTGGGGCCCCTCCGTACTGGCTAGGGCCCATTTGGCATGTTAAAGGGACCCTCTGACCTACCCAGGGGCCCTTTTAGTCTGGTCGGGAGCCCCTCTGGCCTGCACAGGGGCCCTTTCAGTCTGATCAGGGTCCCCTCTGACCTGCACAGGGGCCTCTGGTCTGTCCAGGGGCCCTGAAGACATGGCAAGGGACTTCGCTGACTGCTTTTTCACCCTGCCGACATGCTCAAGGGTATCTCCGACCTGCACAGGAGCCCCTCTGTGCTGACTAGGCGCCCATGTGACGTGTGCAGGGGGCCCTCTGACCCGCTCAGGGGCCCTTTTGGCTGTTACAGGGGCCCTATGACATGTACAGGGCTCTGTTGAACGACCAAGGTTCCTCTGGTCTTTCAGAGAGGGCCCTGGTGCCCCAAAAGAACATCTGAAGTGCTCCTAACTCAACCACGCTTCGTGCGGTCTCGTCAGCTCGTCCAGGCTGGCCGAAANTCGTATCTTAATTAGTAGCGTCACGGGTATTGATTTCCGGCGTCACACCGGTGGCAGCGTAACGGTGGCGGCGGATTATTTTTTTGGTATCTTCTGTAGGAGGCTCCTGTGACTGGCAGAGGGAGTTACCATGCAAATGTAATACATTTCTGTTTTACCATGAATTGGATAATATAACCATATGCGATTTTTACATTTTGGGTGTTAGTTACCGAAATTATTGCGCAAAATCAGAGTATGTTTTTTTACTGGACACCCTGTACACATACAAGTAATAAAAACAATTACCTCATACCAACTTGCAAGGGCGTCACCGGTGATTCTTGAGTGGGGGTCGGCTGAAATTACGGAAAAATACATATATGTTGTATGCGTGTATTTAAGCCTTTGCAGCATTTTTAATGTGGATTTGCTTATTATAGTAGGTATTTAGTTATTTAGCGCCGCGCGATTTTCTCGGATTTGCCTGCTACAACCAATTATTAAAGGTGGTGGGCATTGTAGAGGATAAGAAGTTAAAAATGTTTTTAATTTAATTCAGCGTAACAACGAACCGAAGGCGATGACGATGGTTCCGCTATGACGATGGTCGCACCTCGCGGAAACTATCGCGGCTTCACGTCGGGCCGCTATGACGCGGCCCGATGTGAAGCCGCGAAGTGGCGTGGAAAATGTAAATTTTAGGTAGTGTAATACTACATTTTCATATTGGAACCAGACCGTGATTGGAGCCAAGCCTCAGGTCCCCTTCTTTGCATAGTTCGGTGGGCCAGCTAGCCCAACATGTTGCATGTTTGTAAATTAGTATGTTATGAAGAGAGTGGGCACCGGAGGTGCAAAATCTTACGCACTTGGCCACGTGCGAAGGTGACCGATTTGCAACTTAAATGAGCCGATGTGACTTACTTGTACTTTTAAATCATCAACTTTTTAATTATTACATAATAATATAGAAATGTTTAGCATATTTTGGGAAATCTTTACACACTTAGTGATTTGTAAATGGTTTTAGTGCTATTCAAATATTTTCAGGTGTGAAGTACACGTTAAGTTTGTATTTTACCACTCAAAAAGTATTTTAAAAAACAGCGGCTGAGCGCTGCAGAATCTTACGCACCATGTCCGTGACCTTATTCCTTCACCAATACGACTTTGACCAAGTGCGCGCACTTTGGATGTGACCATGGTGACCATGGCGTGAAGGTTTACCTTCAGGCTTCAAGCGACATGCACATTTTCCTTCATCGTTAAGTGGTGACCCAAGTAGGTCATGTTGCATATCGGAGATGTGGCTTGCGGACAACCATTGGTGGAAAAGTTACACTTCTCCTACTCTTCATTATGTTAAGAGTTTTTGACAAAAGTGTTCGTGACTTCGGATGACCTCCAGATGACCCGTAAGGGTCCCTGAGCAGAACTGCACTTGTATCATACATAATATTCCTATATAACATTGTCCAGAAGGAAATGGACTGATATCGTCGAAAAAGAAAGCATTTTAATATTTTTTATTGACTTAAAATGCGGAGGTCACAAAATTGACCCGACCTCAGGTTACCGATATCAAAAATCAGAGACACACATTTTGTAGATGCTGATGACTTGATGTAAGCCTAAAGGTTTGATAACGATCCGTAAGAAACTATGGTCATGGCACGACCGCAAACTGTTTGGTAGGTGGGATCACTTGACCTGACCTGGTGACCTGACCTAACTCGATACGAAACTTGAACTTTCGCAAAATGTGCGGAAAGGATCAATGATTAGTTATGCCAAATTTGGCGGCGCTACGTGTCGCCGATTTTGCGTTATCTTGAGAAGAAAAAAAAATGAGGGGGGGGGTCAAACACCCCCCCCCCCCCGTGGGCTGTGGCGGTTAATAGGCCGCAGTCAAGTCGCGGGTAACCCGTGGTTGACCGGGGGGCAAATATTGCCCTCTTTTTTATTCTCGGTAACTTACACACCATTCAAGATATCTACCTGAAACTTATAATATTTTTTTACACATTGATTGTACATAGTTTATAATTCTTTGAATTGTTTTGTTTGGGGGGATAGATATACACTGTTTTGTGACGTCACGTTTCTTGAATTTAGCGACAAAAGCACTCAATTTTAAGCAGCTGTAAGATGATTGCATCTTATGATAAACTTAAACCCAAAAGTGAAAAATATGAAATTGTATGTAGTACAAAACTTTAATTTCAAAATTGTCATAATTTTGATTTTTACCCAATTTACTTTTTTCATATAAAAACCAGAATATATGAGAGAGAGTGGTGTTCAAGGAACATATAAACCATATTTTGAAAATAATATCGCCATTTTTGATTTAGTAATAGCCTATCAAGCAAAACGAACTATGCTCGAATTTAGCAATAAAATCACAAAAACTTTGAAAAGCTGAGAAAAGGGATAAATTAAAAGATGAACTGGAATGGAAAAAATCAGTCGGTTATATAATTGTTCTAAAACAAAAACAAACTAAATCACAAAATTCTTTTAATTTCAATTTTTTGACATTCTTTTTTTGATTGCAAAAAAATGTGAAAGCAAAGTGCTATACAAATAAAATAACCAAGTTTCAAATGAGCACAGTTTTTAATAAGAAAGCCTAATATGGTAACTGATGTAATATTTTGATATTACTTTTTTTAGCTTTTTTATAAGATCAATACAAATTAATGTCAGCATAGTATTTTGATGATAAAGCTGGTCTTAAAACATTATTTTGTGTTAATATTAATCAATTTAGAAAAGTGACCTCATTTGACCTGAATTTAACCTCAGCATTACACTAATTTGATTTAACTGAGGTCAAATAGCGCCTTAACCCGCGCCCGACTGGGCCTCTGCATTTCCTTCGCCCAACTGGGGGGGTGTTTGAACACCCCCCTCTAACTCGGCTCCTAGTGGCAGTAGACCAAAACAAAAGCCAATGTTCAGACCGTTATCAAATAATTTCGAAAATTTCAGACTTTTTTCGCTCACGTCAAACTCAGGTCACTAGAGGTCTCGAGGGTTCAATTTTCAAGTTTTAGGACATCGCCCAGACCCCAAATATTCGGACTAGTATCTAGAAACAAACGTTAAAAAGTATCGCTAGCCATTGAAATTCCAATCGCATATATGTCCTCAAAATTGACCTCAGGTCAATAGTTGCTCTAGAGGTAATTAAATTCAAAAGCTGATTTTGGCAAAAATATTTTCGTTTATAACTTCTTACTAACAAGCTAACGCTATATGTTTACGCCATCGTGTTTGTAGTGTCACGCGCTTTGAATATGTCAAATTGATATGTTAGGTCCAACTTGAAAAAATACCTCGGTCAGAGGTCAATTTGTGACCCAAGTAGGCAATGTCTGCTATACAGTGTTTGTCCTGGGACGAGAAACACACTGGTGAAAGTTGCAGTCTCTATTTCTTTTATGGCCAGACGTTATGCGGAAAAGGTGGTTGGTGACCTCGGCCAGCTGCAGATGACCCCGTTATGTTCCTGAGCAGAACCTGCACTTGGATCATACATATATGCATTATGATAACTCATCCAGAAGGAAATTGACTGATATCGTCGACAAAAGAAAGGCATTTGATTATTTCTCCATTACTTATAATGGGGAGGATCGCAAAATTGACCCGACCAAGGTCACCGCATACATCCAAAATATACATTTTGTAGTTACATGACTTAATGTTAATTCGGAAAGTTTAATTCGATCCTAACGTGTAGTTATGGCCGACCGCAAACGTTTGGTAGGGTAATGGTCACTTGACCTGACCTGGTGACCTGACTGACTGACACGAAAACTTGAATTTTTCGACAAAATGCCGAAAGAATCAGTGAAGTTATGCAAATTTGGCGGCGTACGCGCCGCCTTTTTTTCGTTATCTATGATAAAAACTGAGGGGATGGGGGGGGGGGCGGGGTAGTAAAAACTACACATTTCTTTTTGCTTTTAAAATGGCCCCGGAATTTTTTTCGGCATCTGTTTCAACGGAAAGTGGCATTAGTGCTGTTCATATCGTCAGGCATACTCGAACTTAGACACTATTTTAACACTTTGACACATTTCATTAAAACAGCATAGCATCTGTTCATATTCGAACGGAGTCAATGGACATCGGCAGGGGCATTCAATATCGACAATACATTTGTTGCGATTGCAATTTTGCCGTCAACGAACACTAAATGACGCTGCCAAGTCAACTAAAACTTGCCTATCTCTAATGAACGCTGTTCGCTCCATTGCATTATATCTGAAACCGTGACCGTGCTGACCACGATGCACTGTCGATTTGCAATGCGCTTATGCCGCGGGGTTGTTATAACGCTGCAACTCTGTATTGTATTGTATTGACCGGTCCATCCATGCGAAATAGTTTTTGCGGGACAGTCGGTTTGCAGCTTCTACATAAGTAAGGCAGTACACCGATATTACACATAAGCACAAGACCAACAATACACAGCAACAGTCCATGTTCTAATAGTCTTACACTGAATATATATATTTACGAATGAGACCTGGCGTTTTCGTATTGTCAACTTTTAGTCCTCAGAGTTGGGGCAGTCATAGTCTCAGTTGGAAGAGTGTTTCCATGCGCTGCTGCTCTGTATCGGAAATGAGTGCTGAGTGCCGGTCAGCCGTATCCCTGGCAGGTGGAGTTGCGCCGTGTTCGTCAGGCCTTGGTGTCCGCAGAGCGACAATCTGAACGGAGGGTAACTTGTTCCTTCTGCGGATGGGTATTTTGGTCTGATAGAGAATCGATATCCTTGATGCAGTCCGCTGCTCGATTAAGATTTTTTTTTTTCCCCCCAAACGGAATTCCCGGGTTTTACCCAGGGTTTGGAAAGTGCGTTCGGGTGGGGTATGTGATCGGCGCCTTGCTCCGGTGACCACTCGAGCCGCGAAGTTAATCACCTTCTGAATCCGATTCAGTTGATAATCAGCTGCTCCACCCCAAACGGGGAGTCAATAAATGATTTGAGAGAAGACATGGGCTTGAATGATAGTGATGAGAGCTTTTGATGTGAAATGACGCCTAAATACTGATCGGGAATGAGGATGTATAGCATCGACGCAGTACGGTAGAGATTTTTGTGGTTCCCAGACAGGACTGATCATGGTGATCCTTAATATTTTAAGTGGCATGTGTTGGTGCCGACAGAGTCAAATTGGGCTTCCGCGTTTTTTACATTTGTTTGGTTCCAAGAAATGATGAAATCTGTTTATTGTGCGTTCATTTTTAGAGAGTATTTTTTGGAACCATTGTATTGACCGATGTTGCTGACTCTCCAGGCGGATTTTGAGCTGTGACAGACTGTACTGTCAAGATGGCGAGCAATCGAGCAGCTGGTATCCGTCAGACATACATATTAGCGACCGATGAACGAGAGAGCCCGCAATGATAGCGTTTACAAATGAGTAAAAAGAATAGGGCGATGATAGACCCCTGCGGAACGCCAAATTTAACTGGACGAACTTCTGAGCCGCCACGAACCATCTGCCCGAATCCTCTAAGGTAGCTCGCGAACCAGTGAGGTGAAATACCATACCATTTTAATTTTTGCAGCAGGGGGCTATGGTCTATGCTGTCGAAGGCCTTGCTCAAGTCGATTGTCATAATTGAAGCTAGCATTCCTTTGTCGATTTTTGAATTTACCCATGAGACAGCGTCGAAGAGGGCGTCCTCCGTGGAGTGGCCACGTCGATAAGCGTACTGGCTGTCACTTAGAATGTGGTTGACTTGCAGGATAATGACTAAGTTGAGTACAGACAATGCGTTCGGCTATTTTTGACAGGCATTGACAGAATGGGGATAGGCAGTATTACAGCTCCTACGATCTCCAGTTTTGTGCAATGGAACCCGCAACGTTTTCCTACTTCGAGGGGAAAATTCACTAACGAGGGCAGTATGATCACATGCAGCAAGGGGGCACCATGACATTCAAAAGCCGCGCCGCACCGCTAGATTGGAACCTCATCCAGACAAACAGCTCTGGAATCACTCATAGGACGCTCACTGCTTTCGCATAGTCGGATAATTGTGACAGCGTAGTACGGAAGAGGACGTCAAACAGTCGAGGACGCAGCTCTGACTGGCCAGTATTAACATCGATTGCAGGTATCATTTTGGCGATGCATGGAGCCGACACTGCAACATACTCGAGGGAACTGGTTGGCTGTTCACTCTGATTTTAGTGTTCGCGCTCGGCGCTCCCCGCTTTAGCACCATTTTGCAAATTGATTAAACCTAGAGCAAAGCCACGCATAAGTCGATTTGTTGGTGAGGTGGTTTTGACCAGAAAGTTCCCTGCGAGACGTATTTAGCCGACTGAGACCAATGTTGTGCAGCTTCCTGTAATAGCGTGTTTTCATGTTCCGTGAGGATGTTTTTCTCCAGTTTTGTTCTTGCCTCGTCTCGCTGTGCCGATTGATAATCGCGGAGCTCCGGATCTTTGTGTTAGCCATGGGCCGCCTCGTTTTCGACTTGATTCGCACTTGTACAGCTGGGGAGTGACGATCGAAGGGCTTTTTCCAGACCCGGCTAAACTCTTCTACCTTGTTATCTACACCGTCGGCCGCATGCAGTGGACCCCAGTCGGATAGCAGGAAGTCGAGGCTGACACTGTCCTAGTTTGTCCGATCCCAGTGTCTGATGTGGCGGACTTCTGGCACATTCTGGCGGATTATTGGGAGTGATGTGTGAGATGCATACATGTCAAACAGTATGTCTGCTGTCGGTTTAAATGAGATATGCCGAATTGAGCTGAACAGATGCCGCCTCGCATTGAGAAAAGGTGTATCACTATCGATTTACACGAATCAAACAGCCCATAAAACGACTTTCAAAAAATCATTTCCGGATAGTGACCTTTTGTGACTTGATCTTAACCTTGACCTTTGCAAAAAATATCATTTTTGGTCATTAGGGATGTGGGTCATATCTTTGGGAGTACTTTCGGTGATCATGGTTGCAATCAAAGGCTCTGGATGGAAAGTATGGTCCATAGACTCAAATGTCTCGATTTTGACCTTTGACCCGACCTGCACCTGATATACGACCTCAATTACACAATTTGGAGTATGCTTGAGATGCGTCACGATGAGAGCTTTCGAACGCCGCCTTGCGCGTCTCGCTACGATCATCGGTTCCGGAGATAACGAGGGGCACTATTTGCCGCCCCCGGTCAATGGCGTTCGGAAAAAAGGGTCAAGCGCGGGTGAACTATCAGCCCTATTTCTGGCAAACAATATATTTACAACAAATTTTATTGAACATTATTTAAATAGAGCACCCCGATGTCTTGTTCATTTCCATGCTCCCCCTCCACTATTCGCTAATCTGAACGCTTGAACCTTATATCTACAGACTTGTCAGCAGATGACAAATTATTATTGCTGCCAACGTATTCATTATATCATGATGAAAAGTCACAGATGGAATTACAATGCTCGTAAGTACCTACACTTCGAAGATGTAATACTCCTAATATGGAATCACACCTTGATGTGATGAAATACTTCAAATCAGAATAATCTGTACGAATAGTCCTTACAATTTTGGAGGGGTACACATTTTCAAAGGTTACAAATTATCGAAAACATTGGGGGCTCAGAGTACCATTGGGAGGGCTCAACTCAGCATGGGGTTGGCGGGCCCTCCCAAAGAGATATAAAGTTCCGCCTCTGCTAGGGGCCCATTTTACGTGTTCAGGGTGTTTTACCATTTTACGTGTTTTACCCACTCAGGGACCTTTCCGGCCTGGCCAGGGACCCCTATGATATGCACATTTTTTAACTTCTAAGTCCTCTGATCTTTGAAAGAGGGCACTGGCCCTAAAAAGAGCCTGTGAAGGGCTCTAATTTCTCAAAATCACGCTTCGCGTGATCTTCCGACTCTTGAAAAGGCTATGATACCGCGCATTGTGGGGTCTCGTCGGCTCTTTTTGGCGCGCTGCACGAGCCGAAAGGGGTCCCTGGCCTCCAAGGGGGAGAGGGCACCCCCACCATCTCCCCTTGGCTACGTGCCTTGATGTGATTACAAGTTTGACGAGGGATTCCTAAAGAAGTAATACACCTTTTCTCAATGCGAGGCGGCATCTGTAGTAGCTCAATTCGCATTCCTATGTAAATACCGACAGCAGACATACTAGTTTGCATATAATGTCATCTCAACATGGCGTAACACATCCACTCCCGCAGCAAAGGGCATTGTCAAATCGATCAGTGGGACCGTTCAACAGCTGGGTGCACTCGGGTTTCCAGAATATGAATGCATGGGCTGACAGCGTCCATTAGAGATAGGATAGTTTTTAGTGACTGTGGGCAAGCGTCATTCATTTCGTTGGACGTGAGCAAAATTGCAGGGGGGTGGGGCGAACATAATGTATTTGTCGATATTGAATCCCCTGCCTGATGTCCATCTGACTCCGTTCGAATATGAACAATGATATTCTGTTTTTAAAATGGAAATGTGTCAAAGTGTTAAAAGATAGTGTCTAAAGTTCCAGTATGCTTGACGATATGACATGCACTATGCCACGTTCAGTTGCACAGATGCCGATTCGCATTAAGAAAAGGTGTATTAAAATACTAAAACATAAAATGGTGATTATATCGTTACGATCCCCATTAGTGAACTACAACCAATAGGTCAAAAGTTTAGTTGTATTTGTAGCAGACCACCATCAAACGGGCACTACACACGACAAACAGGGTGCTAAGTCAGTTCTATAAACTAAACCGGCATTACATCCGATACAAGGAGTGCAGAGGAGACGCCGAACCTGTACCAACAGATTCCTGGGAGGAGACCTTGCTGTTTTCACCTACCGGTTCAGAGTTCTGCTGATAACTGACCTACCGTTCCCGGCCGTCACTCGACATTGACACGGTCCGTGCCCCCGGGCTCAAAGAGAGACAAACGCATAGCGAAACGCGATACAAACTGCGCGCCAGTGCCAGTCAGGAGTTGAACCCAGCTCGCTCACACTGAATGCGAGCGTGCTAGCGTTTTCTTCTTCCCGGAATGGCCTAAAACCATTTTTGCGGGGAGCAAAAAATACTTTGGGCAATTTAGACCATGAAGCCAACTCTACGATTTATGTTGTTGCTGATCCGGTGCAAAGATAAGGGAAAGAGGCCGAGGTCCTATATTTCTTGAATTTGTTCTGTCTATTTAATATCGGACCACTAGTACATACATCGAGCTTATGCACTGCCAATGCCAGCGCACGCGCCGCCAACGCGCTGACGGTCATAACACTGCCCAATAACACTACTATTCCCTTAATATTAATACTGTCCAAGCCAGCCAGACTGGTGATTTATTCAAATTTTAATGAATGATTCAATCATGATTCAATCACTCCACATTACCACCGATGAATGATTCACAGTGATTCACAGGCTTACGTGAATCAGTCATGAATGATTCATTCAATGAACTGATTCATGAATGATTATATCAACAATTCATTAGCAATGCGTAAGTGCAAATATACAGTGCATATATTCGAAATGACGGTGTTTACAGACCAAATGAAGGTGCTGAAAGTGATCTTGACATGTGTTCACTTAGTTTGTTTCCCTATTATTATACTTGTATAGTTTCAGCTGTTCCAAAAAAAATAATTATTAATTGTGCTAATTCAATCACCCTATTTTATTTGAATTAATGATTCAATAAATGATTCATTGAATCATTCATGAGGAGATGAATCGATTCATGAATGATTCACGTAAAATAACAATGATTCAATCAAAAAGAATGATTCAGTCAGAATCAGTCACAAGTCTGAAGCCAGCACGAGCGCCGCCAACGCGCTTACGGTCATAACACTGCCCAATAACACTGCTCGCCCCTAAATACTGTCCACGCCAGCGTGCGCGCCACCAACGCGCTGACGGTCATAACACTTCCCCTTAGCACTCATTGATTCCCTAAAGGCACTGTCCACGCCAGCGCGAGCGCCGCCAAAGCGCTGACGGTCATAACAATATATTGACAGCTTTCGATCAGAACAGAATATCTCACAGCAACCAGCGCACATTCAGCAGGTTGAGTACAATATGTATAGATTCACGCACTCACATCTACATACACTTCTTGTGTGCCCGGTTTTGAACTCAGAACAAGCGCAAACAATTTAATATCAATTTAAGTAGGGAACAGATGTTTCAAAACTAATGCACGAAAGTTTAAGTCAGTGACGCAGCCTTTCTGCCTGCAGGTCATGACTAATGCACGATAGTTTGAGTCAGTGACGCAGCCTTTCTGCCCAGGTCGTGACACGTCGCTGTAACTCACTGGCGAGACGAGATTGGTTCGCTGTCTGCGCCGTAAAGTCAACAACCCTCTTTAGGCAATGTGTGCTGCTCTTAGCCATATATTTTTGCAACTTAATTGGCTGTTTACTGCGATACTGTTGTGGAAATGCGAGAACATTCTACCAATCTACGCGCATCTTTTGTATAACACAGACTTTGAACAAGTACAAGCAGGATGCGTGGCTTCTTGGCTTCCCTTGCTTCCCTGGTACTTCTGAAGGGTCACGAATACGATACAGCATCTACATGCAGAAATACCAGCGTCTAAAATTATATGCGAAATAAACTGGATACTTATCAACTTTAAATGAGAACAATACCATCGCACGCACTGATGTCAATCTCTACATATCCATCATCTTCCCACTCCACCACTATCTTGGCTTCAGTTCAGTCAGCACGCCTTCAATTGCCGTTCACCGTCTCGGCAATCCAGTCGAGGAAGTGGTCCACCCGCGTGTAGAGGCCGGGGAAGTTGGAGTTGCCACAGCCGGTGCCGAAGGACACGACGCCAATGGCGTACCAGCGCTGGCGGTTCGCCACGTCACGGCGCTCCATCAGGGGTCCACCGCTGTCACCCTGAGAAGTCCCCCACAGGGTGTCATATATGGCATTCCGTGCAGCTCACTACCTGGGAAATATTCCAGTTGCCAAAGAATCGCTATATAGTTAATTCTTTTTACAAGATATCGTTTGCCTACGAGGTTTGTAGTTGCACATTCATTAGTCAATAAAAGGCCAGTCATTGTAATAGCGACGGAGCATATACTCCACCAAAGCTCAGGAATAAATTACATCACAAAGCATCATAAATAATGTATAGTTGCCACGTCTAATTTGTTATACACCATCCAATGCATTTCTATTTTCCATGTAACAAAGCACTAGTGTAACACAGCACTGTTACACAGCATATTACGTGAAACAAAACACCGTAACAACGCACATCTCCAGTGTCACAAAGTACAATTACTACTCAGTACTATTACTAACTTACTATTTAAAGAAAGTCTGCCTGTCATTCTCTCTGTTCATCATTCAACTTTTTCCTTATACTTTTTACAAGTACGAAATGGGATGTAGTTTCGACACATTAGCATTGAATAGTACCTAAGAAATCATTTTGTAGATTGCATGACAACATGTGTGCGTATATTCTGCTCCCCACATTTCCCAACATCAAACCATTCTCCTTCCAGCAAAAATAGTGTCTGACTGTGTAGAACAAATAGCATGACATAACCTCCACCGATAATACCGCCGTCCGCCCTCTGATGGGCGAAACTTGAACTATACGCAACCAGCCAGACACGGTTTGTGCACACCAGCGCCATCTACATAGAATCGCAATGACGCTCAATGCGCACCCCAGCGTCACCTATATCACGGAAAAGGTTTTTAGCAGTAAACGTAAAAATATAGCCGTTCGCACCGAATTGAAAAGTCTTTAAGTGTTCCTTTAAAGTCATTTTTCCCAGGTAGAAGATAGATGATATCGTTTCTTTTTCGGATTTCGCTCTGGGATGAATATTATGTAAAAATGTTAACAAAAAATCGTGAACAGCTAGGAACAATCGGGAAAAAAAAACATTCGAAAGCTACTTAAAATGCAATCTGAACAAAAGTCCTCAAATTGAGCTCAGATCAATAGTTAAGGCTCCAAAGGTCATCGAAGGTATAAAATACAGTTTTTGGAAGAATTTGATTTTTTTCCGAATAACTTTTTATCTAAAAAGGATAGAGCGATTATTTTAACACCATCGTGTTTGTCTCGTCTAGACGCTTTGGAAAATATACATGGTGACCTGGTAAGGTCAATTTCAAAATTTTACCTCAGGTCAAGGTCATTTGGTGACCCAGACCCAGACCCAGAGTCCCACATGGTAAAAATATTTTGTATTTTTGTTTGTCCAAAACCATCCTGTCATTATGCTGATTCAGAAATTGAATGGGTTTTGTATCCATAACCAAGGGTTTTCGATTCCATAACGGTCAAACGATATGACATCAGATGACAGCATCGATTTTTTTTTTAAAGACATAAAGACATAAAAAATGAGTGCAACAAAGAGCCTCCAGGGCCCATACGAAGGTTTTTTTGGCAACATATCCTCCCCCCCAAATCCCACACAGTCTCACCCTCCAGTCCACCCACTACCTAAAAACAAGTCTATATCCGCAACGAAATACTTATGAACTAATCCCTTCTTGTAATAGTATTTCTACTAATCTAATTTTGAAGGAGGCAAGTGAACACTGCAGTAGCGACATCCCCCGGTAGCTTATCCAATGTCCTAACCACCGCTTCTGCTGAAAAATGACTGTCGAAGCCTAGTTCTACTTTGTTTCATTACGAAGTTTATGCTGATGACCTCTATACGATTTTCCCTACTGAATTCAAACATTCCCTTAAAATATCCAGATGCTGACCATTCACAAATTTGAAATACTTCAATAAGATCTCCCTAGGCTTCTATATCTAAGTGATAAACATACCCATTTCTTTAATCTTTCTTCATAAGGCATACTATAAAGACAATTTACCATTTTTGTTGCCCCTTTTCTGAACTCTTTCTAACAACCAGCAATCCTTTCTCATATGTTGGAGACCAGGCCGCAACGCATACTATAAGATGTGGTCTAACATATGCACAATACAGTTTAGTTATCAACCTCTTCATTTTGTAGGTAACATTTCTGTTATAGCCCCCAAGCATTTCTAAGCGCCTTTTTCCTAGATTTCTACGAACCTGATCCGACGATGATAGTCTACTGTTTAACCAGACCCCTAAATCTCTTCCTTTTCATCTGCTCTGTTTCTGCCCACCATTTCCATTACTCGTGTTTACTGCTAACTCGTCGACGTGCATGACTTACATTTGCTCCAATTGAATTTTATCTGCCATGGCTTCAACCATCACTAGCTTGTCCCCAGGTCTGCTTGAAAAAACATTCCGATCTGTCTTTCCTCTAAATAACCTGACAACTTTTTTTAGATCATCTGCAAATTTCAAGTACTTTGCTGTCTAAACTCTTCTCAATTGTATTCACATATATTATAAACAGCCAACGGCCCAGGACTGAGCCCTGTGGAACCCACTGAGAACCTCAATTCCATTGTGATTTGCACCATTTAATATAACCGCTTTGCTGGCGTCCTGATAAGCCACGACTCTATCCAATCCAAGATCTTGCCCCCGATTCCCATGAATTTTAAGCTGCACCCCTAGTCTTTTATGGGGGACTTTTGTCAAAAGCTTTCTGAAATCAAGAAAAGATACATCTAGCTGATTTTCCCTGATCAAAACTCTCTGTTACAACATCCAAGAAGTCCAGAAGATTAGTCAAACAAGAACGCCCTTCTAAAAGCATGCTGAGTATCATTGTGAGCTCGTTTTGCTCCAAGAATTCAAACAATCCCTATCTTTGATGATTGATTCTAGCCTTGCGGACTAATGAGGTCAGACTAACTGGTTATTAGTATTTTCATTCTTTACTTAATCTCCCTTTTTATGAATAGGAACAACATTTGCTCTTTTCCAATCAGTGGAATTTTCCAGTCTCTTGAGAGTGATTTTGAAATATTATAGCTAATGGAACTGACACCTCTTTCAGCTTCTCTTAAAAACCTAGCATGAATTTCATCAGGCCCTTCTGCCTTGTTTGGTCTTTACTTTTCTTTAGAATATTTCCAGAACAAGTTCACTACTTATGCTACTAGCTCTCCTATAGTGGCCTCGTCTCTGACTGGGGCTGCAGTGCTGCAATAATTAACTCTGATCCTCGATAGTAAAAACAGCTTGGAACTTATCAATTAAAGCAACTTCAACCATTTCACTGTGCTCGGTAATAACACATCATTTTATTTTAAAAAGGACCTATATTTTTGGGAAACTTACTCAACTTGTAAAAAACTGAAGAACTTCTTGCTATCTGCATTGCAGATAGTAAGAAGACCGCGCCAAGTCTTTTTTTTACCGCGCCAAGTCTTTAAGTCACAAACCACGATCCCCTAACGAGTGAGTACCTCGGTAATATGACGAATACAAAACGTAAAAATGCAGTCTGTATGCATAGATCGTCCAGCGAAGCGGATGGGTTAGCACTAGTAGGTCCCTACTCACCTGGCAGGCGTCGACGCCACCCCGACAGGACCCGTCGTCTGCTCCCGGCACGCATCCCTGCTGTTCCAGATCGTTCCCGAAGGCACAGAGATGCTCGCTGTCGTCTACCGTAGTACCAGTTTCATTGTACGTGTCCTGGCAGGTGCGGTGGTCGGTGATGTTGATCGCTGCCCACATCATTTCCGAGGACGGGTTACCATCTGGGGAAGGTAAAGAGGGTGTTACCAGCTTTGGACGATATACGGGTTGTTACAAGCTGGGAAACGTAAAAGGGGCGTTACCAGATGGGAAAGATAAAAAGGGTGCTACCAGCTGGGGAAAATAAAGGACGTGTCAGCAGCTGTGAAAGGTAAAGGTGGTGTTAGCTGGGGAAGGTAAATGGGGTGTAAGCAGCTCAGAAATATAAAATTGGATGTCAACAGCTGGGGAAGGTAAAAGAAGCGTTACCAGCAGGGGAAGGTAAAGGATTATTACCAGCTTGGGGTAAGTGGAGCATCGAGATGATAAGTTTTAGGACAGAGGTTGACGTGGAATTAACCCGCGCCCCCCTGCGGTTTTATCGAGATGACGAACAAACGGTGGCGCGAAGCGCCGCCAAATTTGGCGTAACTTATCAATGATCATTTCCGCACATTTTGCGAAAAATCAAGTTTCGTGTCGGATTAGGTCAGGTCACCAGGTCGGGTCGAGTGACCCAACCTCCCAAAATTTTGCGGTTGTGCCATGACCACAGTTTCTAAGGAGTCGATATCAAACTTTTAGGATTGCATTAATCCATAAGTATCTACACAATTTTATCTCGGATTTTGTATATAAATGTCCTGACGTTGGGTCAATTTTGTGACCTCCCCATTATAGGTTAATGGAGATATATTCAAATGCTTCCTTTTTCGAGGATATCAGCCCCATTCTTTCTGGATCATGTTATCAAAGGATAATATGCATGATTCAAGTGCAGGTTTTGTTCAGTGACCCATACGGGGTCATCGGAGGCCTTCCGAGGTCGCCAACACCCTTTCATCAATAATTATCGACATAATGAAGATAGAGAAAAGAAATTATCGCCAATGTGTTTGTCTCGTCCAGACACGTCTCATGGTATGCAGCATGACCTACTTAGGTCACCACTTGACCTTTACCTAACATGGTAACAAATAAAACACGTCAAAGTTAAATTATTTTTCTGCCCATATTTCCATTTTAGTTCTGGGTTGGTTAATGACCTATTATGTCACGGAAATCGTCACTATAGATGAAAATTGCAAAGGATGATTTGCATTAGAAACCTCGACTCGATCACTTCCAGGACAGCGACCAGAAAACCTCATAATTATAAATTGATAAATGCAAATGAAATTCAAGTTCCTAGACCAGTTTAGTCCAAAAGGTATCAAAATGCATTTATTTGGTTGTAACTGGTGAAAGAAGCACAAAAAAATAGTTTTAAAAATGAGGTCATAAGTTTCTTTCACTTAGGGAGCCATCACTCAGTCAAAAATAGAGATATTGTTTGCAATTAAACTTTGGTATTGTTTTTAATCAGTTANCCCCTCCGTCCTACACTGGCAGGGGTTAACGACCCCTCCGTCCTACACTGGCAAGGGTTAACGACCCCTCCGTCCTACACTGGCAAGGGCTAACGACAGAATTCTGTTTAATGCAACGCCCTCGGAATAAAATACGCATGCTCTCAGTATGGACACGGAACCGTCATAGCAACGTGAGTACACCCCCAAAAAATCAGACACATATCAACAGACCTCCCCATCCTCCTGCTCCCTTGTACTCACCAGGTAACCTCCGGCTCTGGGACAGCCTGAATTTTCACCTTCAAGGTCAGCGGCTTGTTCTCATCGGTGCCAATGTCACACAATGGTTCCTCAAACTCGGGTGATTCTGTGGGGGATAAGGGCAGGTTGGTTGTCATCCTGCCGATAACCGCACACATTTAATGCTGACTGCCAAGTCTCAGCGGTAGTTGTGATCATGTGATCATAAGCTATTCGGAAACATCATGTGAAGGTCAGGACGAATGAAGACAAAAGTGCCCCCCAAAAACAAGGAGGTTTTCAGGGGTAGCAGATGGTGATAAAAGGTGCCCAAAGATGACTTGATGTTGATGTGATGACAAGGATAATATTTCAAAGCAAAAAGAAAAAGTAGCTAGTGGGTCTTACTGAGGACATTGATGAAGCCGCTGGTTTCACAGGAGCCAAAATCGTTCTTCATCGTGCACTTGTAGGTGCCGATGACGCTGGAGTTGGCGGTGGACACGTTCAGCCGGAAGAACTTGCCGTCATGCTCCTTCTTGTACAGGTTCTGTTTCTCAGAGATCTCAACGTCGTCAATGTACCTGAAGGGCACATGCAGTTGTCAGGGACGCCTGTAGGCAGGGAGGCTTCAAACTACTGCTGGCGTCATATCACCAGTGTCGAAAATACATCACAAAGATTTTTGCACGAATCGAGATTCGAGACCTATCGTCTTGAAGTGTTTACAACCCGGTGCTAGTGTCTTCTGCTTATGTTAAAAACAGCGTGATGGACCGTACATACGTACCGCCAATAGCTACCGTAACCTGACATGTTCGCAGCTAAAAATCATGACCCTAACGACCCTTTCGTCGGGAACCCTTCAAACCACCCCTCCAGCCCAGTTCGAGCGATCCTCGCTGGCTCGCTCGCGCGTCCTCACTGACCATTTGACGATGGGCACCGGGTAGCCGGTGGCCTCTATCTCCAGAGTGAACGGCTCCCCCTCCTGCACGTCCATGTCTCCAAGGCCACTGTCGATCTCCGGAGCACACTTCACGTGCAGCTGGCACGAGGTCTGTGTGATGTCACAGAAACAGGGGAGTGGCGTCATTGTACTGGCGAGAATAACAAATAATGTATACCTACCGTACCGTAAAAGGTGCGAAGAAAACTGCAGAGCGAGAATCAACAAAAACAGTGGGCAATGCCATAAAGGCGTAGCTGGTAAAGTTTGTCATACAAACAAGAGCTGACTCAAAGCATTCATTGCAGCTGTGTGTTTTGCATGCTTGTGTCGAGTATATTAATTGAGTCATTCAGATGTGACACTCATGACAATGATACTGTTGAATGCTATGAAATATCTACTTTTTCTTTCCGCAATGCAACGTTCGATGGGACTCGGGGAATGTAGGTATGCAATATTGTAGCACCCTTCCCAATGATACAATGTACCGTTTGATAAGCATACCTATCGTAGTCCTATCCTGCCTCAGCCCGAGCCCACCGAGCCCACCCTCAGCCCGCCACCCACCTCATCCTGGCCGAACTCGTTGGTGATGCGGCAGGTGTACTGTCCACTGTCGGTGCGCGTCAGCCCGCTGACCGTCAGCGTGTAGATGTGGCCGTCATTCTCCACCGAGTAGTGACGGCCATCCACGTTGATCTCCTCACCATCCTTGTACCTGAGGGGAGGGGTGCAGGGGGAGGGGGTTAGAAGGGGAGGGTCGGCGCGGGAGGAGTGGGGAGCTTAGTGGTATCTCAGAAGGGGTATCCGTCATCATGATGGAACAGTAGCTGTTGCGATTCATCATTTGCAGTGGGATCGGCGCTGCGTTAAATACGCACTGACGTTGAGGTGGAACGTGGTAAGTCATGCGCAATAGCATGCTGAACATAACTGGCGAATATCGAGCAAAACCCGTAAAAATAATTGTGCCAAAACTATAAATGCTTAAGTTTAAAGTAAAAAACTTCACACTGCTCGTTGCATACATAGTTGACATAAACATAGTTTACCTATCGCTAAAACGAGCCGTTTGAAATGAGACAGAATAACTGTTGCAGCCTACAGGGCGACCGTTTCACCGATTCCGACAGAGCTACACGTACCATTTGACCTTGGGAACGGGACTGCCCTGGATCTTGACCTCGAGCGAGGCGCTCTCTTGCTCTCCCTTGACACACTCCCGCAACAGCTGCTTGGTGAACTTGGGCGGCGCCTGGGCAATGACCTTCCAGAAGTCGGACATCTGCGGACACGTGGCGTCAAGGTATCAGACTGGGTGTCGCGGTGTAAAAAGTAACATATACTGCTGCAGCAATCAGAAGGGGTATCCGTGGTCATTGTTGATCAGAAGTTATTGCTTCATCATTGCTAATCAAGTATCCGATGGGTAAATAGGTCTTGAACATCAACGATGCCAAAATGTCCAGAGGCCAATCACCGAACATCGCTCCGATCAGACCCGTGGTCAGTGGACACGCCCAGCCCTCACCTGTCCCATGGTGTTGCTGGCCACGATGGAGTACGATCCGGCGTCGGTCAGCGTCATCCTGTCGACGAGCAGCACGTGCTTCGTCTCTGACTCCTCCACCAGACGGAGTCGGTCCGACTCGGTCAGCTTCTGACCGTCCTTGTACCTGAGACACGGAGACGGGGCGACGGGGCGGGGGAGGGGTTAGACGGTGGCTCTGGGGAAAAGGGTCGGAGGGGTTATTGTTCCGCTCAGGAGGGGTATCCGTGATCATGGAAGATCAGATTGTTAGGCTTCATCATGTTGGTGGAGATGTGGTAAGCGGTGCATTGCTTGATGTGATTTTGTGGGGAAATGCGGTCAATGATGCGCGAAATATATTTATCGATAGATGAATGATGGCCGTGAGCGAGTGGAATGAAAGCAACCAATAGCTGAATGCATGAATACATTACGAACTATTGAAGTCACAAGCGCGAAACCAGCCCAGAGCCTCCCGAACAAATATCACCACACTTCCAAGTTCAAGACGATGAATACTAAACTGAATCCCGTTTGCCCTACAACTGCGTCCTAACCAGGTTGGCTGTCTCGATCAGTGATTAACTATTCTGCAATGAAGCTTTCCAAATAAACCTCCCCACCCCCACGTGAATACACCCCAGCTCTCCATATCGCTGCCAGAAGCATCACAGCGTGGGTGGGGGTTTCCTCCAGGGAATACAGCCAGTACAGGCTCTGACTCATCCATCGCAGGGCATTTGCGACTCACCTCACGGCGCCACTACATAGCACAGACCTGAACACCGCCAGCGGCCTGCAGCTGCTGATCTCAAGTGAAGTGCCAGTGGCGCAGATCTCGGAGGATAGAATCACTGGAAAGGCACGTGTTTCGTTTGTGTTTCTGCATGACGTCACTCACTCACCATTTGACCTCTGGCTTCGGAGTGCCGTCGATGTCCACTTCCATTCTGACAGCATCGTCAATCATGATAGCCATGTCCTGAATCTTCTGCCGGAACTTTGGCGGGCCTGTGATGACGTAAAATTCAGATTAACATTCAGCATTGGTAGCAGACAACCGACATATAAACGAATTATAAGCGAATACTTACACCTAATTTTAAGGTTTCAGAAAATTAACGACTACCAAACTAATAAATTAGCGAGATGTTACTATGTGGAGTGTGCAATAAAAGTATTTGTTCGAAACGACACAATACCAGATAAATAACTTAAATAAAATAGTTCGTGTCTTGTTGCATGGTAAGTTTATGACAATTAGCAAAATATCTAGCTCACCCACTGCCAACAATCGTAACAGGTACCAAGTAAGCATCATCCACAGCATGAGAACAGACATGCTCCAGACGTATGTGCCTCACCCTTGATGACGAGCTCCGCCTCGGACGTGCACGCGCCCAGCTCGTTCCTGGCCGTCACCTGGATCTTGCCGGCGTCCGCCAAGGTGACATTTTTGATGATGAGCGCCACCGTCTCGCTGTCCTCGAACAGCATCCGGAACCGGCCGCCCGGCTTGATCTCCTCTCCGTTCAGGGTCCTGTGAGGGGGAGGTGCCGGGTCAGAACGGTAGGGGAGGGCAGGTGAAGTCGAGCGGGGAGAAATGAGGGCTAGGTCAGAGCGGTGCGGCCGATAGCGATGGAAGCTCCGTCAGGCGCAGGTCCTGGGGAGCTGGCGCTGGAAATGTCACATAAACCGGTGCATTATAACAGCTGCACGAATATAGGCTTCTTGCAGTGGCGTATTTAAGGGGGCCATGACCCACCCCTGACGCTGAAGGCGCGCTCCAGAATATGTAGTATCCATTCGGCACAGACATCATTAGCGTGTAAATTTCAAGATCACCAGGAAAAAGCTTTTTTACTGATAAGGCAAGCGGTTTTATACGGATTGTCTATTTGGTTCTGGGATTTATAAATTGTGAGTTGTGCTCCTAAAGCATGTTCTCCCCCCCCCCTTGTCTGATTTATAAATAGGCCACTGGCTACATGACATTCTTCAAACGGGGCAAATACGTTTCACTGGGACTTGGGAGTACTTCACATTTATCTGTTCAGGGCGTATGCCTCTCACCATGTAACTCCTGCTCAGAGCAGGCTTCTCACTAACTCCTGCCCGGAGCAAGCGTCTCTCACTCTCAAAGGCGTAGGAAATCATTTGAAGTGTGTGGGGGGGCGGGGGTGCAAAAGGCCTTTTGAACCGTCGATTCTTTCCATGCAACGTCCATAGGCGTAATGTTAAAATCCGAAAATGTTGGGGGCAGTTGCCCCCTGCCCCCCGGCTCCTACGCCTATGCTCACTCTCACCATGTAACGTTGACGGCCGGGTAGCCTTTGATCTTGCACTCGAGCATGGCTGAGCCTCCATGGGTGACCTCAGTCTTCTGGAGTTCCTCGATCATGCTGGGCGCCTCTGGCTCCACCGGCAGCTGCTTAACACCACCTGCGGCCGGTACGGGAGGGGTCAGCACCGGAGTAAAGGTGGAGTCAGCATCGGAGTAAAGGTGGAGTCAGCACCGGAGTAAAGGTGGGGTCAGCACTGGAGTATGGGTGGAGTCAGCACCGGAGTACGGGAGGGGTCAGCACCGGAGTACGGTAGGGGTCAGCACCGGAGTAAAGGTGGGGTCAACATGGGCACAGGCGGGATACAAGCGGACTCTGCTCGCGTACAAACATGATAGGTACAGGTTGAGTCAGTACGGGTGTGGGATCTGAAGGATTCTTAGAATCTAAAGACATCCCTTATCTAAGAGAAAACACTCAAAACCGTAACAAAACACTGATTGAAGCATCAGAATGCCAGCCGCCCAAAGGTAGACTGTGCCGCAGTACACATATGTCTCCCGGTACAGTAGCTATTCAGGCACGGGGCGCGGATCTGCAGCACCCTCCGCTTAGAGAGTTGACAAACTTATCCGCGACTCTTGCCTCTTACCTGACGTCCATGCTACGTGATACATCACTCACTGGCGTCTTGCGACACTTGGTTGAACACAGTCCGTAAACTGTCAACACCGTGACGCAGATCCCACCTCAAAATCGATTTGAACAGCTATTTACAGCTCTCAGGGACAAACAAACCGACACACAATCAACAAGAGCCAGCTCGTATCCCGCCTCTGACTAATGCGCGGGTTTCATCACACTCAAAAGCAGTATGTTAGGGCTCAGTCGGCTGGTTTGGTGACAGGTCGGCTGGTTTTCTGGCTTGCTCTGACAGCCTCAGAGCTTCAGAGCATGTTACCCCTGCCCTTCAACACACTTCCGCGGCGTTTGCAGTCAAACGGTAGAGAGACACAAAGCACCACTGACACATCCTGCGTAAAGGACAGACGGAGAAGGAGCACAGACCTGTGAACTGTGTTTGAAACAACTCAGCACTCAAATCAACCGAATCGGCCGTTTATGTTGTAGCCACTGTTCCAAGTAAGAACAGGGCTGTTAAATATAACTTGAATGCTTATCTGTCGTTTGCTTTAAGTTCTGTTTAAGTGTTGAGACTTAAAGGGACACTGCCACCTTAACATTAGATTTGAGTTGAGATAGCCATTTTGGCTGCTGGGCATTGGCAATTATGTATGGTATAAGTTAAAACAACCACTGAAGGGTCGATCACAGAGAAATTCCGAGTTTAGATTTTGAATCATCTGTAACATTCCTAGTCGGCCCAATGTAATTTTGATTGGGACCTGTTTCGATTCATTGTCTCACTTTGTAAATTTTATTACACGTGACTTGTTTTACGTTTGGGGCAATACATAGCCATACACTAGTCATACTTATGGCTGCGTGATTTTTTCTTTTCTTCAAAAAATTCCTTCATATGACGTATAGCCCAAATATTAAAACGCATTTTTTCTGAAATTGAGCAATGTTTTGTGAGAAACAAATGTCATAATCGTGTTCAGCAGGCATTACTGCTCATATTTTGCACCATAAACGGCGTACATTTGAGAACTTTTTGGAAGGTGGCAGTGTCCCTTTAACACCCAGTAAATCAGCCGTTTATATTTTAGTCACCATCCTCAGAGACGACACGGCTGTTAAATGTTCATGAATCTTTATCCGTTTAGCCATTGTTAATCATTGTTTATGCTTAAGCATGTGTTAACTTCTCGAAGTGTGTTAAATATTAATCTGTCAAATTAACATTGACACCCATTTATTTGCAAGTTACTTATTTACCTGCTCCTTCTGGCGCATATATTACATCTGCGAGATAAAGGACGCATCAACACTATATTCAATGGTAAATAATTTAATGGGCAAGGGTGTTAACGATATAGTTGTATTGAGGACTATGTCGACAAAGCTAAGGAAATTTGAAGAATTGTTACATACGATTTGCTAAAATCAAATAATATGAATCATTTTATCATCAGGCTACTCCCAAAGCTTAAACGTTCCAAAGTGGATGATTCGATCAATGCATAAACGACAGCTACGTGTTCAGCGTGATGTGAATTAATGGATCAAAGCGACCCAATTACAATCATATCACTCCGATGTGAGAAAGTATGAACCCACCTAAATTAAATCCTGATTTAGGAGTTTCAATGTTAGATACCAGTTTCTATGCATCGATGTATCCAGAATATGGATTTTGTTGCACAATTTGCATCTTGTTTTATCTACGACAAACCGCATTACATAAATTTGTGTCAAGTTATGATTCACATAAGGTGATTCTCATGATTCTCATTTGATTTTTTTTCTTGTAACATGTTTAGACACATCAAGAGGGTTTCCGTTACCATATTTTGACCCGTTGTATGCGATTAGTGATATTAGGAGAGCTACGCATTATGATACGCATTACGTGTTTACACGGAAATTGTTGTTGACAGTATAGGTACTTGACAAGTTAAGGGTGAAAGATTGAGAGAAAGTTGAAAGACATTCCAACCATTCGCTTTGTTTGTGAAGCGTGTGCAGCATCACAATCTGTTTTGTTCTACTGGATCTACTCGGACATGTGTTAACTCTTGCCTTCATACTCCAGCTCGTCTATGGTGTCCAGAGAATCGTGATGGTCTTTCTTCCGTAAACGCGCTGAAATTTGTGCGTTCGCTGAAGTATGTTTACAACAATTTTTGGGTTAATGAAAAAATAATGTTAAAGAAGTATGTTGAAAAGCCAGTAGAAAAATAATTGACAGCCTCCTTTGTAATGAAGCAATAAGCAAATAATAAACAAAAATGGAATTAGATTAAAGCAGTTTATAATCAATTGAAGTCAAGAAGGCAAATAATAGAGCTTTGGGCAGATGAGTAGGCAAAGCAAACCGGCTGCTTCGCTAAATATGGATGTGATGTGTCATTCGAAATCAACTCGGAAGTATGGGAAGATAATTAAATCTCTAAAAATATAGACACTAAACTACAAAAGTAAGAAGAGTGCTGAACTATCTACTAATGCGTAATAATACCGAGTGAATTATAAGTTATGGAAAGTGCACACAATGTTTCAATGTTTCGCATAGTCTCATTCGACACGAGAATATGAACAGTTCTGAACTTGAAATACAAGGACTTGCTTTAAACCATATCAACATAATTGTTCTTACTGTAAAATATACGTAACACAGTGAGCAGATAAGCTACTTTGGAGATACCACACGACACCCCAAATGGTGCGTGCGTCTGTGCGGAATTCTTCGGGGCATGCTGTACCGCAACGCACGAAAGTCTAGCGGCACAGTATGCAGCCACCGTTCAGGGTGACACGGGTGAAATACCTACGCAGCTGAGCCGGCTCGATAAGCTCGAACAGCACATCAGAGGTTTTAAATCAACGATTGGACTCATCATCCAGATATTTTGACACTCCGGTGATACTTATAGTGACTAACAGACTCGTTATCCCCAAAGATTGTACATCGGTGTGTTACGGCATGGATGAGAAATACCTCATCCATGGTTACTTACGGTAACATTGAAAAAGATCGAATGCATGCATCATTACACATTCTAGAATTTGCACGCATTATACATCGCACAGTATGAAGCGTAAGTTCTTTTTTGAAAATGTTATCTATATTGTCCAGCATAACCTGTTGACCTGACGTTTTAATATGCCAATCCTACGTATTTTATCGAACCTCGGAAACCCATCAAGCACACAGCGTACGCCACAGTGGCCTTCTGTCGGGGACTGACCCTGAACGGTGAGTTCGGCCGAGCAGGAGATGCGGCCACTCTCGGTGGCCGCCACGCACGTGTACATGCCGGCATCGTCCGGGGACACATGCTGGAACACCAGCGCCAACGTGTCCTCCTCGTCCTGAGGAACACACGGGGTGGCGGGTTAACACAGCACCTGGAACACAGCGCCAACGTGTCCTCCTCGTCCTGAGGAACAGACGGGGTGGCGGGTTTTAACAACAGCACCTGAACACCACGCTAAGCTGTCCTCTGTCCTGAGAAAACACACGGGGTGGCGGGTTAACACAGCACCTGGAACACCAGCGCTAACGTGTCCCTCCTCGTCCTGAGGAACATAAGACGGGGTGGCGGTTAACACAGCACCTGGAACACCAGCGCTAAACGTGTCCTCCTCGTCCTGAGGAACAGACGGGGTGGCGGGTTAACACAGCACCTGGAACACCAGCGCCAACGTGTCCTCCTCGTCCTGAGGAACAGACGGGGTGGCGGGTTAACACAGCACCTGGAACACCAGCGCCAACGTGTCCTCCTCGTCCTGAGGAACAGACGGGGTGGCGGGGTTAACCACAGCACCTGGAACACAGCGCACAACGTGTCTCCCTCGTCCTGAGGACCACACGGGGTGGCGGGTTAACGCACCTGGAACACCAGCGCCAACGTGTCCTCCTCGTCCTGAGGAACACACGGGGTGGCGGGTTAACATGGCACGGGGGGAGGCAGGGAAGGGAGCGGTGGAAAGGGTAGTGAGGGAGGAGGAAAGGGTAGTCAGGGAGGTGGAAAGGGTATAAGGAGAGGAGGAGAGCGCCAGTGTGTTCTCCTCGTCCTGAGGAGGAACAGGGAGTGTCAGAGGTGTCGCGGCGGGGAACACGGAGTGATGGGAAAGGAGACTTTCCAGATAAATGACTCCAGGGTGAAACACACCTGTCATGGTATGAACAGAAGCATATCCCCTCGACAAAAAAGTACATTCAACAAGATCAAAGGAGCTACAGCAAGTGATTCTGTTCACAGATAGTCCAAACTTTGAAACACGTTCAACAATGGTGGCTCAATAACGTGATCAAACTGCAGGGGCGTTGCCACCGGGGGGGGGGGATTCTCCTCAGGATCGCTTAAGCCGGAGTTCGTCCCCCAGATTCGCAATATTTTAACATTAGGCTGCCCCCCCCAAAAAAAACAAAAAAAAACACAGATTGGTTGCTCTCCCCCAACCATGGCCTCCTCCTCCTCCTCTCCACAATTGTGTTTGCGACGACGCCAGTGTCAGATTGGCATGTTAAGCGACGTAAAATTTGTGAACTATATCCGCCTCTTGTGAAGAGCACATGTAGCTGTGAAATTAACTAGGCGACCTTAAACAGATCTTGAACCACTCAGCGGGGGCAAATGTGACCTTGAACTGACCTTGAAGAGAACCTTGAACCGTTCGGCGGGGTCGAACTCCTCTCCATCCTTGAACCAGGTGAAGTTGGTGTTCTCGGCGTCCTGGATCTCCTGCTGCTTGTTCAGCAGGCTGAACACTGCTGTGTCGTCGTCTATGGCAACATCACACACAGATCTGTTAGATCTCCACGACGACACGCAAGAATGGGGACACGGAAACAGGACGCGAGCTTCTAGGAGATGAGCTCTTACTATTGTCGCATGAATGGGTTAATTGTGTTATATCTTTGTAATTTCCTCAGAATGACATTGAACATCTAAAAACAATCCTGTATATTTGTGTCCAATACAACATACGCCTGAAAAGAATCGTCCAATTTCGCCAGTCATGTGTTTGTTTAAAATATTCTCGGAAGGCGTGTAGCCACTCCCATTCTGTCTGTACATAAATAAACTATCAACTTTGCGCAATATTCGATAGGTATCCTCGATTGCCTACGCCATGGACGAAAAATCCACTCTCTCTTGCATCACGGAAATTCCAGTGGCCAGGTGCCCCAAGGTGTTGCACTGTGTCGATGCTCGATATATTGTGTTTGGATGGCTGTCGGTGCCAAAAACTACAGTACCCGGACACAGCAGCGTTCTGCTACGTCAAACAATCTGCAGTTCCAGGAGCCAGTCACTCCAATAACAAAGCCGATCAACTGCGACTGAACCGTTCAAATGGTAAAACTCTACATAATGCAGGAACAACGTATCAACGAAGCGGGTAATAGAGCTAAGGAGACATGGTCAGACACTACAATCATTAAATATTTTAGACTAAAAAAATCAAGTAGCAATGATGAAACAATAGCACTCGGCTCCAAAGAAAGCATGTCTCTAACCGCCAACGATAAACTATCAGCATGTTGCGCACTACTGGAACGGCACTATTTCAGACTATAAAGCAGAAGCGCTACATAAACAGTGTTTGCCGGCAGCTGCGATGGGGGTTGTATGTATTGCATATATTGTGTTGGATGACACAAATTCGTGTGCATTGTGCATCCACACAAAGCGACTATTGTCACACAATGTAGACAGACATCTGTAGATCTGTTCCTAATGTAGCCATCATCAGCCTGCGGGGAGAATTACACTCTGCGGGGTCGGGGTGACCACTGCGGGGAGAACACTGCAGACCTCTCGAGCCTCTCTGCATTACCTCCGGGCCCGCCCGCCCCATCCGTACGATCGCGTCCGTCCGTGCGATCACGGCGCCCCTTCCTGGGAGCGGCCTCCGGGTCTGCAGTGGCCACGGCGGCGGCAGGGGCGGGGTTAGCGTGGGGTCACCAGTGAGGGGCATGGTGTGTTTTGAAACGGGTTAAGATTAAATCAGATTTTGTTAGTGGTATAATAACGAAGAAGAGACGAACCACTAGTTAACTGACATTATTACACAAGCCCAGTAAGTATACATAACTGATTTATTCGGTTTATATTAGAAACAAAATACACCTTAGCATCAGTCAGATTAATGCACTGTTAACATATATCGTAGAACAAAATAATAGCAAACGATCACCATGGTTTTAAACCAAAAGAAAGTAAATAATAAATCGGACGACTACCGTGAAGAACAAGCATTGAACACTTCCAGACTGGCAAGTAGTGTGTCAATCATTCTGCTCTACTACCACGTGTCCTATGTATTTATTTATTTATTTATTTATTAGTCAGATACAACCACAAGCCGGAGCCCACTTATGGCTATTTTGACATGACGTCACGTTTCTCCTTGCCAGGGGTGGTTTGATGACTAACCGGTGACTGTGATATTGCCATGACACTCCTCCTGGCCGGTGCTGTTGGTGGCCACGCACTTGTAGAGGCCGGCGTCCTCCTTGGCGACGTGGTGGATCTGCAGCTCGTACGCCCCGCTCGTGTCGCGCGTCAGTGAGACACGCTCGTCCTGTGCCAACGGCACGTCGTTCTTGAAACTGGAGCGCAAACGGGGCAGGTCAATAGTCAGATCAGGTCAGGTCAGATGTCGAGGTTAGGTCAAGTGGGACAATGAAAAACGAGTTCAGGTTGACTAAGATCCGGACGCTGATGTTTGGTCGACAGAGAGCAGGTTAACGTGATGTTGTTAATTGAGGTCAGGCCTACTTAGTTGAGGTCAGCTGAAGTCTGGTCAACCGTGATACACATTGCACGTGTTAGAATGATGCCAAAGTTCAGGACAGTCAAGTGCAGGACAGCCAAGTCAAAGACAGCCAAGTTCAGGAATTTGTTCAGGACAATCAAGTCCAGGACAGCCAAGCTCAGGACAGCCACGTTCAAGACAGTGAAGTTCAGGACAGCCAAGTTCAGGACAGTCAAGTTCAGGACAGCCAAGTTCAGGACAGTCAAGTTCAGGACAGCCAAGTTCAGGACAGCCAAGTTCAGGACAGCCAAGTTCAGAGAGTCAAAGGTTCAGGACAGCCAAGTTTCAGGATAGTTAAGTGCAGGACCAGCCAGGTTCAGGAGCCAAGTTCAGACAGCCAAGTTCAGGACAGCCAATCAGGACAGCCAGTTCAGGACAGTCAGTCAGGACACCACAAGTTCAGGATATTAAGTGCAACAGCCGTTCAGGACAGCCAATTCAGGGACAGACAAGTCTCAAGACAGTGAAGTTCAGGACAGCCAATTCAGGACAGTCCATTCAGGACAGCCAAGTTCAGGACAGCCAAGTTCAGGACAGCCAAGTTCAGGACAGCCAAGTCCAGGACAGCCAGGTTCAGGACAGTCAAGTTCAGGACAGCCAAGTTCAGGACAGCCAAGTTCAGGACAGCCAAGTTCAGGACAGCAAGCTCGGATCAGTCAAGTCGGACAGTCAAGATCAGGACAGCCAAGTTCAGGACAGCCATTTCAGGACAGCCAAGTTCAAGACAGCCAGTTCAGAACAGCCAAGTATCAGGACAGCCAGTTTCAAGACAGCAAGTGCAGGGACAGCCGAGTTCAGGACAGCCCATTCAGGAAAAGCCAAGTTCAGACAGTCAAGTTCAGGACAGCCAAGGTTCAGAGACAGCCAAGTTCAGGACAGCCAAGTTCAAGACGCAAGTTCAGGGACAGCAAGTTCAAGACAGCCAGTTCAGGACAAGCCAGTCAGAAGCCAAGTTCAGGACAAGCCAAGTTCAAGGACAAGCCAACTCAGGACAGTCAAGTCAGGACAGTAAGTTCAGGACAGCAAGTTTTCAGGCACAGCAAGCTGTCGGACAGCCAAGTTCAAGACAGCCAAGTTCAGGACACAGTTCAGGACAGCAGTTCAAGAACAGCCAAGTTCAGGACAGCCAAGTTCAGGACAGGCAAGTTCAGGACAGCAAGTTCAGGACAGCCAAGTTCAGGACAGCCAAGTTCAGGACAGCCAAGTTCAGGACAGCCAAGTTCAAGACAGCCAAGGAGTGACGCTACAGATGTTCCACATATCAGCACAAAATCAATGAACCACATGAACGCCTTCATGATGAGACTTCAACGCCAGAAAAATGATGCGTTACTCCATGTTATCTAAAGCTGGAAATATTGCAAGCATAGTTACCTACCAGCTGTAATTATTGAAGTCAAGGTGATGTTCTCTTAATAACAGAAGGTGCCTCATCTCACAGACCTCACCAGACATCTATCCTTGACAATTCTAGACTACACCACCATACAGACACAACACAACCCTGGTAAACATTTACACCCGTGATCAACAGAACCAGCCCCGTCGACACACTGTCTACGCCGGCAGAGTCAGCGAGCCTGGCGGCCAACATATCCCATCACTCGGTTCTGGTCTCGACAATGAAACGCGCGACCCAGAAAGGTATTGAATACTCAGGTGTCGCAGTAGTTACAAGTGTGGATCCAGAGGATCCGAAAATACTGTTTGGAGGACAAAACTAAAAAAGCCTCACCACATTTTAAAGAGATTATCGGGTTTTGCAATATTGTTCAATGTGCATTTAAAACAAACCTCATTTAAAGCAAACCTATAGCAAAAGCTGCTTTGATTTTCTTTTAAATCAGGAAACGTGTTAGTTTTCAATACAATTCAGGCATTCTGGAAACTTTGCCCTGGGTGCCCCCCCCCCCCCCCAGATCCGTCAGTGAGTAGGTAGTAGGTACTATGTACTCACAATTCGATAGTGGGCTCCGGGTGTCCCTCGGCCTTGATCATGAAGACGACCGAGGCCTTTTCCAGAATCTCGGTGTCCTTGAATCGAATGACGAAGTGCGGCAGGTGCTGTTCGCGACGCTCGCGACGTTCCTCCTCGGTCACTGCAGACAAGATAAGGGAAGGCGCCGGTTAGCGACCAGACACAGGACGGGAGGGCGCCGGTTAGCGACCAGACACAGGACGGGAAGGCGCCGGTTAGCGACCAGACACAGGACGGGAAGGCGCCGGTTAGCGACCAGACACAGGACGGGAGGGCGCCGGAAGATGCCGCCAGACACACGGAGGGAAGGCGCCGGTTAGCGACCAGACACAGCAACAACAACAAAACAACAACAACATTTATTTACGTAACGACGATGGTGAGGACATTGTCCAGGTGATGGTGCAAAAGCTTCATGCTTAATTCTACGGACACCACCTGGTTAACGCTGAAAGAAAGAAAAGGTGGTTTCAAAAGTTACACACCAGTGAGGAGGAGGGGGTCAGTAAACAATCAAAAGAGGGATGGACCGTGCAGATCCGTGGATGACATTTACGAAATCCTTGATGTTACTTTCTAGGATTTTTGGGAAAGCAGCGGAGTCGTGGTTGCAGTGTGTTTTGTGTGTGCTTCTTGGCAAGAGAGTGTGTTGATTTGTTGTGTCTGGGAAGCCTTGAAGTCAATGCAGTAGATATGCAGAAATTTGTCTTGAAAGGGTTCTCGCTGTGTGAATAGTGGACAGTAAAGAGATGGTGAGTTGTGTTTTGTTTGTGACGCAGGCACAATGCAGGGGTTGTGACTTTTCTGATTATGAGTATGAGTCGTGCGTTTAATTGACATACCCAGTTGTCTGGTGTTGAAGTTGTGTGCCTAAGTTGGTTCCTAATGTGAGTAGTGTGATGGTTGTGTATTGCTCTGCAGGATTTTAACATTTTAATCTCGGAAGTGCTTGCTGCAAGGCATATATATATATAGTTTATGTATAGTTATTTGTACTGACCTCTCCTTGATATTTAAGAAATAGTTTACAAATTGAATATATTTTTACAAAAACAAAAAGATGAATTTTCGATCACGGATCTCTCTTGAATCTTAAGTTAAATTCAAATCTGATTAAGATTTGAATTTAACTTACGATTCAAGAAAGATCCGTGATCGAAAATTCATCTTTTTGTTTTTGTAAAAATATATTCAATTTGTAAACTATTTTTTTAAATATCAAGGAGGGGTCAGTACAAAATAACTATACATAAATTTAAATTTTGTCAAACTTTTACGGCTTTGGCACGGCTGATACAAATGGGCAGGAGTTCCAATTTCGGGAGTAGTTGGGGATGAATGATCTCTGGTAGCTGGATGTCCGGGAGTGGGGGACTGTCAGTTGGTCTGCATTTCTGAGAAGTCGTCCTGTGTCCTGTCGTCTTGCCTCTGGGATTATATGTCTAATGTATTCTGGTATGTGAGTTGAGTTGTCTTACAGGACAGGAAGGCGCCGGAAGACGCCGCCAGACACATGGAGGGAGGGACGGCGCTAGTAGCCAGACCCACGCTAGGGACACCGGACGGGAGGGAGGGGTTAGCGCCCAGGTTGCAGACACAACAGCAGGTGTGGCACAGATCCAGCGTGTGTGCCATTGTAGACACGACGGACACGGTTAGCGTAATAAAATGGTGGACGAGACAGAGAAGATTGGCATGGCATACACAGCAGAAAGTCATTTATAGTACATACAGAGAAACGGACACACCGCAGTGGCAGCGACACGAACACACATACAATCACAAGCTATCATTACACTGAACAGTGGAAATGAGGACAATACAAAAAGATACACAGCACTTACAAACAGGACCGTTGTATACCTATATCAACCCTGACGAGAGAGACAGACACCTATAAGACGTATGAGACATCCACCAGGATGAAATATAGCACTCCATGTCCTGACAGCTCAGACGGTACTGACACGGCGAGAAGACGCAGAGGTTGCGGACTGCAGCGGTAGTCAGCAGTGAGCACCAGAAGATACGACAGGCGCGGGTCCAGAATTTCGGTCAGGGGGCGCCACATACAAAAATTGCGCTCTCCGGGCGACGGGCGCGACATGGGCGTGACCCGGCTTGAGGGTAGGGGGCGCCCAGGTCGCCCCCTGGATCCGCGCCTGTACGGGACAGCTGCACTATCGGACAACATCCTGTCACCAGCGGTGCAGCAGACGTGGTGGGTGCCGTGTGCCACGCCACGTGCTACGTCATGCAGACACGATTTACACTCTTCGAACTAGCGGAATCTGCGTCCCATTGAAGTGGGAAAGGAGCACCGAGAGAAACCGCTCTTATCTTTCAGGATAAATCAAAATAGACCAATAGTGCAGCATGTATAGGCAAATCAATTGAAAAATGTATTTGCTCTCAATTGTTCGGCTGTTCTCATACTGCGTACAGTTAGGTATGAATGGTAAGTTATTTGAGATATTTCACAGCATTATCCAGCTGAAAAAAATATGTCACCAAGCTTCTCAGAATTGATGCATGCAAATCAGTAATAGATTGATACTACTGACCATTGGTTCTAAGGAAATCAATTCAATCCTGTACCATCTGTGGGACTATTTATGCAAGTTACGATTTAATCATGTCAACAGAAGGCGTGGGGAAATCCATCCATGTATTGAACTTGAAGAAGATAAGCGACAAGAGCGGACACAATATTCCAGTTTGAGGTTCCACATCCATGATGATGTGGAACATTTTTGGACGTGGCCATCAGTTGACAGATATGCTCGATTCTGGCTGACCGGGAACGAAGCGGGAAGACAAGCAGAGGCCAACTAGACTGAACCCCTACACCGAACTGACTCAAGAGCGGCATCCGTGCGTCAATCGTCGTTTCTATTAGATATCGACGTGAATTCTCAAAGCGACCAGCTGTTAGTTCCACATATCATGTCTGACATATGCGCCAGTTTATTTTTCATCACAGTGCCACTGCCGGCGACCAGATGGACTGCAGCTACCATTAACTGACCAGATTGACTGTTCAGCTGACCTCAGTCTGACGCCATCAGCTGACTGTGGAGCCAGCTGACTGTGGAGCCAGCTGACTGCGGACGGAGGCTGGGCGAGTTCCGCCGCCGCCGCTGCTGCTGGCAAGGTCGGAAGGGCAGGGGGTCGGGGGTGCCGACGGCGGTGGTCGCGCCTCGCCCCGTGCCCAGGCATAAACACAGGGCCGCCAGGTATAAATACTGCCACCGGAGGATCGGCCCGGCTCCGACTGACCTGCCCCGCCCGGCGGCCTCAGGAACTGACCTGCCCTGCCCAACGGGCTCAGGGGCTACCATGCCCTGTTCGGAGGGCTCAGAGACTGACCTGCCCTGCCTGACGGGCTAAGGGCATGACCTGCCCTGCTCGGAGGGCTAAGGGACTGTGACTTGTTCTGCTCGAAGGGCTCAGGTGTGGATACAACGTCATGTGTCAGACACTACGCAGTTATGCAGAGTATAGGAATGCCAGCGTGTTTCATACGTAGTGGGCGGGTGTTGCTTTTATCTACACTGTCGAAGAGATCGCTTAGGTACTCCCTTACTCCTACATATAGCTACACAGCAGCTGGCATACGTCTATTGGCATGAGTCGTCATGCGCTCATCGTATTCGAAACTTCTTTTTTAAGCTCCGCTCAACAAAACCTACCTATTAGGGAGATATACGATTTCCAAATAAAGCCGGAACTCTTTGCCGCGTGCACGGTTATATGTGTGTACTATATAATACTGCATGAGGCCGGTGTGAATGAATTGTCGAGACCGAGGTGCTTTCTTGATTTTTGAACGAGGCCGAAGGCAGAGGTCAAAAATCAAGAAAAGCACAGAGGTCTTGACAATTTATTCCGGCCGAGTGGGGTATGATTTTTACCATATGCCGTGTAATTCATTCAATGTGTGTTTTTCATATTTTTCAATCATGTTTTAATTATAACTAGGTCCTTACCATAGCAAGAAATTATTTGTTTTATAAGTTTAAATTTTGACTTCGATAAAATTGAAGAAGCCTTGGAAGCAAAGCCGACAAAGCTTTCAGAATTCCAGTCAGAATTTTATCACACAAACTGTTTTCACGCGCTCTAGTACAACAAATTTGCCCTAGGGATTTTGTGTTGTACCAAGTTGTACCACACCTCTCCGGCTAATGTATTTTGATATCCCCGGCATATGGTAAAATACATAATAGCAACAAGCCACCATTGAAATCGATCCAGCATGGTAATAATTTGCATTTATCCAACGCTCCCCGGTGTAAGAATATAGACAGAATACACTAAACCATTCGTCCAGCTCTGTGAACTGGCAACAAAACTGGCAAAATTCCTGCTGATTTTCGGAATGAGCTTTTATCATCAACTCGTCATATATGTTTAACGTTCTATCCCGATGAACGAGCAATGAGTATCTCATGAACTCTGCCACAACAAACATGGTTATCATAAAAAGGAAAGATGCAGCTGGCTCACTCCCACCAAGGCGTAGCCGCATGTACATTGTACAGGGGTGTCAGTGGACCATGTCCACACTTTTTCTGCAAAAACTTTTGCTTAAAGGGACACTGTCCACTCAAGGTAAAATTTGATATGTTAAAGAACAGCCGAATTTGATGAGCACATGTAGTCGTTGTTGTGGAAGAGTTCGCGGCGCCAGTCGCCGCAGAGTGTCGCGCGCG